>JANHGN010001955.1:0-26389 GCA_024605025.1 Megaceryle maxima
AAATCCACCAAAGGAAACAAAAAGAAAAAAAAAAGTGGGGAGAAAGAGGAGGAAGGGAACGGGGGGGGGGGGGCAGAGTAAAATAAAAAGATCTCACCACCCTTGGATCCAGTTACATCTCACAGGATCAGTCCAAATCTTGATCTCTTTGGTGATGAGTGCACTGAAATCAATAAATTACTTATCTTTTATACACTTGGGCTATGGGTGGCATCCCCAATTTCCATAAGAAGCATAGAGAGGTGGTCCTAATTTGCATGAACTCCTTGTAGTGTGAGAAGGTATAGACATCCCCTTGTTGCAGTTACAGTGGTTATCAAAGAAATTAACTCGGGGAAAATATGGACTATTGTGTTCAGTTCTGGTCTCCTCAGTTCAAGAGGGACAGGGAAATACTACAGAGTCCATCAGAGAGCTACAAAGATGATAAAGGGATTTTAATATCTCTCTTATGAGGAAAGGCTGAGAGCCCTGGGCCTCTTTAGTCTCAAGAAGAGAGAACTGAGAGGGGATCTTATTAATATTCACAAATATCTGAAGGGTGGGTGTTAAGTAGAAGGGGCCAGTCTCTTTTCAGCTGTATCCTGTGATAGGATGAGAGCTAATGGTAGCAAGGTGAAACACATGAATTTTCACCTCAACATGAGGAAAAACTTCTTCACTGTGAGGGTGACAGAGCACTGGAACAGGCTGTCCAGAGAAGTTGTGGAGTCTCCTCTAGAGACTTTCAAGACCTGCCTGCATCTGTTCCTGTGTGGCCTGCAATGGCAGGGGCATTGGACTCAATGATGTCCAGAGGTCCCTTATATCCCATACCATTCTATGATTCTTTGAAAAGATGATTCTATGATTCTTTGAAAAGACCCCATCCCACCCAGGCAGAACTTATCTCTTCCTATTGTTCATTTATCTGCAAGAAACCAGGGGAGGATGGCAGACCCATTGTGGACTACTGAGAGCCTCCTCCCCCAAGACAGGCCTTGCTCATTCTCTGTCTGGAACTTATCACCACTCAAGGTTTGAGACATTAATACTTGAGCTTTTATGCTAGTTTATTAATATTGCTTTCACACACAGAGGATGTTAAGGGTTGGAAGGGACCTTGGAGATCTTCAAGTCCAACACCCCTGTCAGAGCAGGATCATATAGTCTAGCAAAGGTCACACAGGATTGCACCCAGGAAGATTTTGAAAATCTCCAGAGAAGAAGACTCCCCAACCTCTCTGGGGAACCTGTTCCAGTGCTCTGTGACCCTTAAAGAAGTTCCTCCTCATGTTAAGGTGCAAACTCCTGTGCTCCAGCTTATATCCATTCCCCCTTGTCCTATCACAGGGCAAGAGTGAGAAGAGGCTGTCCCTTTCCTCTTGACACTCAGCCCTCAGATATTTATAAACATTTATCAAATCCCCTCTCAGTCCTCTATTCTCTAGAATAAAGAGCCCCAGGTGCCTCAGCCTTTCCTTGTTAGGCATGTGTTCCAATCCCTTAATCATCCTTGTAGCCCTCCATTGGACTCTCTCGAGCAGACCCTGTCTCTCTTGAACTGGAGATCCCAGAACTGGATGCAATACTCCAGGTGAGGTCTTACCAGTGAAGAGTAGAGGAGGAGCAGAAGAACCTCCCTTGATCTGCTGGACACGCTCTTCTTAATGCACCCCAGGATACCATTGGCCTTCCTGGCCACCAGGGCACATTGCTGTCCCATGGAGAACTTGTTGTCTACCAGAACTCTGAAGTCCTTCTCCATTGGGCTGCTCTCCAGCAGATTACCTCACAGTCTGTACTGGTGTACTTTATTATTCTTCCCCAGATGCAGGACTCTGCACTTATCTTTGTTAAACCTCATTAGGCTCCTCTTTACCCAGCTCTCCAGTCTGTCCAAATCTCTCTGGATGGCTGCACAGCCTTCAGGTGTGTCTGCCAATCCTCCCAGTTTCATGTCATGAGCAAACTTGCTGAGAAGACACTCTGTCCCGTCATCAATGTCATTGATAAAAACGTTGAACAGGACTGGACCCAAAAATTGTGTAGATCACTGAGTGCTCACCTATAGTGATTTCCCTCCCCTCTTAAATTTAACTGAAGAAACTTCACATATTTTAGTGTATATGAGAGATTTAGGGGGAAGATTTTATAAATGACAGGTCTTTACTATGGCACTGATCTGCTAATGGATATTATTTCCTTTTCCATGTTTGTTTATTTCTTTATTTATAAAGGATGCTTTGCTTTGTTTCAATATAAAACACGTGCTGTGTTTATTTCCATTTTAGTTAAAATATTCAGAGACAAAATGTGTCCACAGTTGTATCCAGTTAAACAGAAAAACTTCTGTTAGAAATCATCTAACTGGAAAAGAAATAAAGATTTTGAATTTTATGGTGGATTCAATACTGTGGGTAGAGCTAATCGTTGAGAGCAGTCAGAATCAAGGCTTATTTTAACTCAATTAAAAGTTTAAAGTATATTTACAGCTTTTGCTAGCAGATTTAGAGGAGTATTATTGATGCATGAAGTTTAAGCAGCAGCTCTCAGGAGTATAACTCAGGCTGAATGCACAGCATTACAAGGAGAGGATATTAGTATCTTGAAGGATCTTGATGAAACTGACTGAGACCTAGAACAGAATGACCAAAAAAGAAACTGTCATACTGGCAATATTCCCCACCCTATCCCCACCATCTTCCCTTGTAGTATTGTAAATGAAAAATTAGTATTCATATACTAAGAAACACCCATCTGAAGTGAGAGATAAGCAGCAGGAAAAGTGAGCTGCACATGTGGAGCACAAAGCTGCTAATGTCAGAGTCATCTTAAATCTTTCCATGCTGTTTGCTTGGGCAATGCTGAGAGGCTCAGATCTTGCCATACTGCATAGAAACTTGATACTATCCTGCTGATAAACTGGTAATTCTACTTGTTGCAAGTAATGACAGCTGCAATTAGAAGAAATATAAGGCAACATAGGCTTCCAGAAGAATGTATTGAAATATTATCTTAAGACATATAGAGGAGTTTATTTGCATTTGTGCAGAAACAAATAAATACAATTAAATATGATGACTACCGGCTTAGTCTTCAAAAACTTAGCTGGTTTCTTCAGGAAGATTTGAAATTGTGTCACTGGCAAGATCTGTTTATTTTCATCTCCTGCCCTTTACTATATGTGTCAAAAATGGACTTCTTGAGTCTGAAGTCCTGTTGACTGTAATGTGAAATGCACATGTTGATTATCTAACAGAACTAAATATAGTTTCTGATAGGATGCAATATACTCTTGAGTGTTTTTTTAAACAGATAAAATTTTCAACAAGCTAAACACTGCTTGCTAAGCTACTTTAAAGACCTACTTCAGTCTTGCTGCTGTATGAAAAGGGAAATGTTTGTTTTAGTGGGCTCTAGAATAGAATAAATCAGTATATCAAAGAGAAGGAAGCATATGAGTATCAGTAATAAAAATTAAATGTCTGTGTAATTTGCAGTATTTATCAAACTATAAATACATTCAGTTAGTTTGTGGATTTAACTGCTCATGTCTCTTATCATATATTCTATGTATGGAAATTCATACCAAAGAAATATTTTTCTTTTATTATCATATAAAATAAAATGAGAAAATCAACGTGAAGGTTATTAAACAAAAGATCTAGGAAATGAAAGACATTAACTACAGGGATTCAGCATTCTCTGGAACACTATGACATCAAAGCTCCTCTCACTGCTTCTCTGCACCAAAGTAAAGATTTTGGAACTAAAAGAAAGCAAGAGAGCACAGGGGTCTATGACAGATCATCTATCAGGAGTGACTGAGTGAGCTTCAAGGTGAAAGGAAATTGTTATAACTTACTGTAGTACTAACAAATGGTAAAAGTGAAAAGATGCACTTTTTGTCTACTCATGGTATTCAATGACATAATGATGTGTTCTGAAAGATCCAAATGAAGTTGGATCAAACCTTTAAAGACTGCTAGCTAAGCCATAAACCATGATTGCAATGCAGTGGTTAGGAACCAATTAAGTGTATTACACTCGAGGCAAAGAATGGAAGAGTAAGTTACTATCAAATTCAATGCATAAAACAAGAACAGTTCAGTCCATTTGTTTTCCAATCTTAAACTAAAAAATACCAAAGACAATTAAAAGCCTTCTAAATGCAACCAGGTGTAAATACACTTGAACACAATTACCAAAAGGTAATTACTGTGTATCAGCAAAAGTGTGAACAGTCACTTAATGTGAGCCATGCAATCAACCTTTAGGGCTACTTCATGTAGTCAAATGCCTTTCTCAAAGTAAAAACTTCAGTGTTCAGGAGCTGATGCTAACATACTCCACATAAACATTTGGGCACTGGTTTCAATTACAAACAAACTTGCCTCTGATCTTTATGAGTCTCCGTTAGAAATGCCTTGTAAAGCACAGGTTGTACACACCCTGGCTGCTAGACCCTGCTTTAATACTCCTGGCCCCAGGGAGCAGCTGGTCCACACAGCATCCTCATAATTAGGATGTTTGTGGATGCATGGACAGGCCAATAATCTTCAAATCCCCTGTGGACTTGTGCACTGAGTTAACAGTTCTTAGCATAAAGTTCTGCTAAAATAAATTTTTAATTTTTAATTTTAATTTTTATTGCTTGACATTTTTCCTTTCTTTAGTCAATGTTCACTAATTACCACTATGTGTTTATTTTATATTAGAGTACTGCTGTCTCCAGTCTGAGAATCAAATGTACTAATTGGAGTCTTCTAGTTGAAAGAAGCTATCAAACTCGATATTAGTTGTTGTAGTATGGAACTTCTCTTTAAAAGCCACACCAGTGATCATTGACATACAATATTTCCATGTGGTGAAAAACATTTACTTTTCCAATTACAGAACTGAGTTTCTGTCTGAAGATTTTCCAAGATACTTCTGTAATTAAATACATTTTTTTTGTTTGCTTGTTTTTGTTTGTTTGTTTTTTGAAGGAGCAACTAAGGCTTTTTAGAAATACATAATATAAAAAAAAATTTCTACTTTAGCAGTGGGCTCAAATGGCAGCATTCACATCTGGAGTAACAGTTACAGATAAAGTGTTTTAACGCTCTTTTGGGCTTCATATTCCAAGTCATGGCTCTGCACATCATAAAATTATCTTTACTGGCAAATACAGCAGTAAACCTAGATTCAGTCTTGCAGTTCCAAATTACTAGGATGTGTGGTTTGTGTTCATCCTTAAACCAAATTTTTTCTCTACCCTAATATTGCACAAATAGACAAATAGCATATCATATAACTGTAGCCTTAAAAATAATTTCTACAATGTCTTTTGAGTGCATGTGCAATTATATCTCTACATAAGCTTTCCCTAATGTACACTCAGTAGACTGTACTATTGGTTCATAACTTTATCTAAAACTTTTACTTGGTATCCTGGAGTTTGTCTGGTACACTTGCACATTACAATACAACTATCTTAAATCCTTGGATAAATAATCTTCCTTTTTCACCTTCATTAGTGCTACTTCAGGACTCTTATCAACAGCATAAGAATGAAAGTCCTAGTAGAGAGACAGGTCTGATATGCAACACGTGTCTTGGATTATTGTTTTATTTTTCCTTTTCCCTGACCTACATTGAACATTGTCCTTCTGAAACAGCTCCCAATTGCTTATAAACTGTCCAATTCCATCTTGTCTTTTGAATTTTGTAGAGAGTTGTGACACTTCATATACAAAAGCTAAAATCATAATGCTTGAAAATCAGCTGTAAACTATTAATCCCAAACACTCAAACAGAAATTTTTGAGTATTTGCTTCTCAAATTTAATTTCCCTTCATAGCAATAGGAAGCATTTGTCTACTCCCAAGATTTTTATGTAAGAACATGACTCCAGGAGTTATCACTCCACTAAACCAGAAAAAGAAAGAAAAAAAAAAAAGCATTAACTATTGATAGATCAAGAAAGCAGAAAACAGTGAATTTTTCAAACATAGGAGATATTTTGTGAACCTGGACCTAAATAGGTACTAAGCATCTGCTAGTGACTTTTCAGATTTGAGGCATGCTGGAAGTATTTTAAAGAATATTCAAACACAGCTTGAAAGAACAGACAGTGCAAAGGCAAGGCTGCATATAGACCTAGTTCTTTATTGTTTGAGGGTTTTTTGTGTGTTTTTAGTTGGTTGGGGTATTTCTGTTTGGGTGGTTTGGTTTCATTTTGGTTTTGTGCGGTTTTTTGTTTTGTTTTGTTTTGTTTGGGGGGGGTGTTTTTGTTTGTTTGGGGTTTTTTTTTATAAAGCAGCAATAAAATCTTTAACGTTTCTCTGCAAAAAAAATCTGATGTATGAGAGAATGAATGAGTGTAAGAGTTTTTTTCTTATGTAAACTATACCTAAGTAATTGTCAAAATTTAGCATTTAAACCAACACTTTTCTTCAAATGGGAATATAGGATTATCTTCCAGGATAGGAATTTTGGATTGTGTTTATTATGTCTGTATAATTATATATGTGTATGTATGCATGTGTGTATATGTGTATATATATATATAAAAAATGTAACTAGCAGGAATAATAGAGTTTGTCTTCTACTGAAACACAAATCATCAAAATAAAATTGATCAACTACAGTATTTTTCAAATTCTTATCATTAGCAATTCTAATTAAACATTTCATCATTTCAATAATTCAGGCATTATCAACTATGAAGCATTTGGTAAATGCTGGAAATATTCTAAATTCATTCTTTACCATGTCAGAATCACTGTTTATTGCCCTATTCAGTAAAAAAACCCCTCTGTCAAATGAAACCTAATGCCAAGACAACCAGACTTAAAGATCACCTAAGTCGATAAAAACATAGTGGGATGTGTAAGACTTTGTTCATTCCCTTCCCATGTGCAGGAATGCTTCTACTGTGTCCTCTAGTTTGAGACAATTTATTTTTTCCCCCTCAATCTTTTAAGTATCTACATTTTTCAACTGTTGTAGCAAATCATATAATAAATAGTCATTCTTGTGTATCACAAATTGGCTGAGAAATTGAAACATTTTAGAATTTTAACAGTTTACAACAATATAATCTAGTTTTGAGTCTATATCATTGTTCACCTAACTATGTTATGATTGTACTTGGGAGGTAAGTAGAGACACTGCCTCTGATAACTGAAAATGGAAGGTGTGGAACTGAAATGCAATCAGGCAGGAAAGATTAATTACAAAACTTTGATCACTCAGTTCTCAAAAACTGAGATACTTTATTGCTTCCGTGATATAAATACTAAATAACAGTGTCTGCAGGAATGCGCTTTTATATCATCACATTTTGTGAAAGAAACACCAAATAAGAGAGCTCTGTGGGCAAAGCTGGCAAGCTTAACTGGGAAGTATTAAAATCCTGTCTCCTGTGATATGGAGTATTGCCCAACTAGCAGTAATACATTTTGTCAACATCAGTTATTTTTTCTCCCTTTTCTTAAACAGATTGAGACATTTGTTAATCATGATCAGCAAATCATTCATCTGCATCAGGCTTTATTTTATGTTTTTCTTATTCTTACTCTATTTTTATGATTGTATAAAACTGAACATCATGTTAGGTCAGTTTTGACCCTTGGAGTTGAAATATATAAATTATTTCAGCTAATATGCCATTCAGTCATTAAAAAAAAAAAAAAAAAAAAAAAGGATCTAGTTGTTTAATATCAAAGAATTTCAATTACTTGATGAGATATATGACAGAAATTATTAGATTTTTCATGCTGCCTGTATATACCAACGACATTCATGCAGCATTTTATCACTCTTTGTCTCCCTAAAAATATGTTTATGCTTGAGAATATATTTATGTGTGTGTGTGCATGCACTTTTATATGATATCCAACTTTACTCACTGCTTTATATTTCTAGATAAGGTGGAAGGAAGTATGCTTTCTTAGCTTCTGTGTGTCATGGAAACTAACACCATGTGTTACTTTCTATAGTGAGAAAAATCATATAGAATTAATTGAATCACATCAACCACGGAAAAGTTTATTGCTGGCAATTCAGTGCAATGATCCCTTTGTGTTTTCATTGTTTACTGTTTCCCACTAGAGAAAATTATGACAGACATCCAAACTCATATTCAACCAAGAATCTTTTCAAGTTTAAAATGATACAGAAATATTTCACTGATGTAAACAAGGGTTGAGTATAAACCGAGCGATGACAAGTGTAAGGATAAAGTAACATAGGTTATTGTTCTAACCGAGCACTGTGTGCTCTAGTGGAGCATACACAAATTAATTCACTGGCAGCAGTGGATGGCAGCTTTATCAAAACACACCCCCCCCCTCCAGCTCATCTGCTTTACTGACACAGGAGAAAAGTTCAGGAGAAAAGAGTACAGGTGTTGCTTTGTAGGTGAAAAACAAGCATAATGGAAAAGAAATTAAGAAATCTCCCCTGAGATGTAAAAGGTGAAAATATATTGGGAATATCTATAGATTTTTGCATAACGTGCAAAGCAATTCAAACTAACCATGAGGAAATAATAAATTCCTTTAATTTGGATTTTAACAAAAAAGTGCTACTAAAGATATACAGCTGCATACCTTTACAATTAACAGCTTTTGTATTCTATATTTTCAGGAGAAAAAAGAAGGGTAATAAAAACAGAGCAAAATTCTAAAAAGCAAAGTAGATGCTTATATAAGCACAATGTTGTAAGAAGAATTCAGACAGAAAATAATAAATATGTATGTAGAGAAAAAGAGGGAGAAATCCTCTTCCTCTTTTTATTTCTAGGTTTCCATACTTTTTTTTTTCTTCCCAGACCTTCCAAACAGGATTTTGATACATTTTTCCTACTATAGATACTTCTGAATAATATAGGTATTTAGGTTGACCAAATGTATAAGGATGCAAATATTTTAATAAGATAAAAGGGCTGATAGCTTGAATTGTTTTGAGAATGCAAGAAAAGACTAGACAATTGCCTAGAAGTAAGTCCATCCAATATATTCGATGTTTCAAGAGTACAAGAACTTCATGGATTAATTTGGAATTCAGTGGTCAAAAGATAATTTTTTTTCATGATTTCCATGTTCCTGGAAGTATCTGATACTATCTTACAGCACTTTCATTCCTCCTTCCCTCTCTCTACTTTCCTCTATTTCAAATGTTATTCAAAATCTATATATTACATATAGAAGATTTAAAACATCTCTAATTCTTAGTTATCAAGACAAGTTAAATGGGGAATTGTTAGCCAGGGGAGATTTGTTCTTAACCCAACATGGTTTTATACCTTTATTAGTAGATTGGGGGGGGGGGGGGGGTGTGGAAAAAAAATCACTGGCAGAGATTTAATTTGACTTCACAGTTATTTCAATGGCATAAAGGAACAGAAACTCAGCAAAAATCAAAGCCTTAATATAGGAAAAAATAGTTTGCAATAATTACATTGTGAGAAGCTGTATAGTTGGAACTAATGATTCTGAAACTAAAAATTATGAATAACTACTTGAGCTTAACCTTCCAAAGCTGTGTTGTTTCTGAAAAAAGTCTGTCTTAGGTATTTAAACAGGAGAACTACAGTTCCTACATGTACTGGTAACAGAAGCTGATTTCTCACACAAGCACAGTATTAAATTTTAAAAGCTGTATTTTAAATTTAGTAAGCTGAAAATAGCAAAAAAGCTGTAAAACTGATGAAATTAAATAAGCTGGATCTCAAGATTGTTTAAGAGAATGTTTAGTAGGCTTTATCATAGTTTACAAGTATATAAATGTGAAGGTAATTTCTGATGACAGGGACCTGTTTAATCTGTCAGAGAAGTGCAATTACATGATGAAACTTTTTAAGCATTGAAGGAATGCTATTGGCAAGGGCAATTAAGCTTTGAAATGGCTTATCAGAAGAAAGGACTGTCATTTATCAGGAAATATTTTGACCAGCAGTGGGTCTTTATTTGAAGGAAAAATTCCATCACAACAAAAATGTATGGGATCCTCATGGAGAAACTCTGTATATTGTGTAAGGAAAAATTCAGTCTTGCAAACCTAACTCAGCCTCATGGGTCTATCATCTAAATGAATAGTTTCAAAGAATCATAGAATGGTAGGGGTTGGATGGGATCTCTGGAGATCATTGAGTCCAATGCCCCTGCCATTGCAGGAACACCTAGGGAAGGCCACACAGGAACAGATCCAGGCAGGTCTTGAAAGTCTCTAGAGGAGACTCCACAACCTCTCTGGACAGCCTGTTCCAGTGCTCTGTCACCCTCACAGTGAAGAAGTTTTTCCTCATGTTGAGGTGGAACTTCCTGTGTTATACCTTACTACCATCACCTTGCTCATCCTATCACAGGGCACCACTGAAAAGAGACTGGCCCCTTCTACTTGAGACCTACCCTTCAGATATTAGTAAACTTTAATAAGATCCCCTCTCAGTCTTCTCTTTTCCAGGCTAAACAGTCCCAGGGCTTTCAGCCTTACCTCATAAGAGAGATGTTCCAGTCCATCATCATTGTAGCTCTCTGTTGGACTCTGTATTATTTCCCTGTCCCTCTTGAACTGGGGAGACCAGAACTGAACACAATGCTCCAAATGTGGTCTCACTAGTTCAGTGTAGAGGGGGAGGAGAACGTCCCTCGACCTGCTGGCCAGATTCTTGTTTTTGCATCCCAGGATACCCTTGGCCTTCCTGGCCACAAGGGCACATTGCTGTTCACCAGGATTCCAAGGACCCTCTCTGTGGGGCAGCTTTCCAGTGGTTCTATACATAACCTACCAGTATATGGTGTTGTTCCTGACCAGGTGTAGGACTTTATACTTATCCATGTTGAACTTCATTAGGTTTTCCTTTGCCTAGCTATCCAATCTGTCCAGATCTCACTGGATGGCAGTACAGCCTTTTGGTGTATCAGCTGCTCCTCCCAGTTCAGTATCCTCAGCAAACTTACTGAGGGTACACTCTATGCCTTCATCCTGGTCATTGATAAAGGTGTTGAATAAGACTGGATCCAGAACTGACAATGTCTTGAATGAAAACAGAACTAATTCTGTTCAGTGATTTTACTTTTCAATTCAGTACTTCTAACTAACAGAACCATGAACCCTGAACCGTGACAGACCCCTTGGGAACACCACTACTTACAAGTCACCAGCTGGACTCTGCAACCCTGATCACAACCCTTTGAGCTCTGCTGTTCAGACAGTTCTCAACCCATCTCACAAAATCACAGAATCACAGAACATCAGGGATTGAAAGGGACCTCAAAAGATCATTTAGTCCAATCCCCCTGCTAGAGCAGGATCACCTAGATCAGGTCACACAGGAATGCATCCAGGCAAATATTGAATATCCTCAGAGAAGGAGACTCCACAGCCTCTCTGGGCAGCCTGTTCCAGTGCTCTGCCAACCTCACCATGACAAAGTTTTTCCCTTATGTTTACCTAAAACCTTCTATGCTCCAGCTTGTACCCAGTGCCTCTTGTCTTATCACTGGATGTCACTAAGAAGACCCTGTCTGCATCCTCCTGACATTTGCCCTTTACATATTTATAGACATTAATGAGGTCACCCCTCAGTCTCCTTTTCTCCAGGCTAAAAAGACACAGTTCTCTCAGCCTCTCCTCATAAGGGAGATGCTCCACTCCCTTAATCATCTTAGTGGTTCTACACTGGACTCTCTCCAGTCTTTCTTGAACTGGGGTGCCCAGAACTGGATACAGTACTCCAGGTGGAACCTCACCAGTGCAGAGTAGAGGGGGAGGATAACCTCCCTTGACCTGCTGACCATGCTCTTCTTAATGAATCCCAAGATGCCATTGGCCTTCTTGGCCACAAGGATGCATTGTTGGCTCATGGTCATCCACTTATCCACCATGACTCCTAGATCTTTTTCCCCAGAGCAACTCTCCAACAGATCAGCCCCCAACCTGTACTGTATTTTTCCTCAGTCTTCATTGGTAAGGGCTCCAGCCACACTCCTAGAGTCACAGAAGATAATGGCAGGGGTTGGATGAAAGAACTGCCCATTGCAAGTGGAGATGAGGTTCATGACCATCTGATAAACCTAAAAGTGCACAAGTCCATGGGACCTGATGGGATACACCCATGGGTGCTGAGGGAAGTGGCAGATGAGGTTGCTAAACCACTATCTATTATATTCCAAAAGTCATGGTAGTCCGGTGAAGTCCCCACTGAATGGAAAGGGGAAATATAACCCCCATCTTCAAAAAGGGAAAGGCGGGTGAACATGGCAACTACAGGCCAGTCAGTCTCACTTCTGTGCCTGGTAAGATCATGCAACGGATCCTCCTGGAGGCACTACTGAGGCAGATGAACAATGATGAAGCAATTGGCTACAACCAACATGGCTTCACCAAGGGCAAATCATGCCTGACTAATCTGGTGGCATTCTATGAGAAGGTCACAACATCAATAGACGGGGGAAGAGCAACCAACGTCATTTACCTGGACCTGAGCAAAGCCTTCAACATTGTCCCGCATGACATTCTGGTCTCCAAGTTGGTGAAATATGGGTTTGATGGATGGACAATTCAGTGGATAAAAATTGCTTGATGACCGCTCCCAAAGAGTGGTTGTCAATGGGTCCATATCCAAGTGGAGACCAGTGACAAGTGGAGTCCTTCAATGTTCAGTACTGTGACCAGTCTTGTTTAACATTTCATCAGCGACATGGACAGTGGCATTGAGTGCAGACAGACTGAGAGAGCTGGGGTTGTTCAGTTTGGAAAAGGTCTGGGGAGACCTTCTTGTGGTCTTCCGGTATCTTAAGGGGGCCTACAAGAAAGCTGGGGAGGGACATTTTATGCTGTCGGGCAGTGATAGGACTAGAGGGAATGGATTAAAACTAGAGAGAGGTCAATTCAGGTTAGACATTAGGAAGAATTTCTTCATCATGAGGGTGGTGAGACCGTGGAACAGGTTGCCCAGAAAGGTGGTGGAAGCCCCATCCCTGGAAGCTTTTAAGGCCAGGCTGATCTAGTGGGAGGTGTCCCTGCCATTGGCAGGGGGCTTGGAACTAGATGATCTTTAAGGTCCCTTCAAACCCTGACATTCTATGATTATATGATACATGAGGTTGTTCTTCCCCAGATGCAGTACTTTACAGTTGCCCTCGTTGAACTTCATTAAATTTCTCCCCACCCAGCTTTCCAGCCTGTCCAGGTCATGCTGGATGGCAGCACAGCCTTCTGGTGTGTCAGCCACTCCTCCCAGTTTTGCATCATCAGCAAACTTGCTGAGGGTACACTCCATCCCTTCATCCAGATCATTGATGAATATACCGAACAGTACTGGACTCAGGACCAACCCCTGGGGAAACCACTACCCACAGGCCTCCAACTAGACTCTGCTCCACTGACCATAACTCTCTGGGCTCTGTCCTTCATCCAGTTTCCAATCCATTTCACCACATATCTCACCATCTCAATGTCTGCTTTTCTAACCCATACTTGTGAGCATTTCCAGAAGGATGTTATGGGAGACAGTATCAAATCCTGGATGACATCAAGGTAGACAACATCCACTGCTCTCCCTGCATCCACCATTCAGTCACATGATCGTAGAAGGCTGTCAGATTAATCAGACATAACTTCCCTTTAGTGAATCCATGTTGGCTACTGTTGATAAACTTCTTTTCTTCCATGTGCTAAGTTCTCCGGAATGAGGTGCTCCATTATCTTTCCAGGGATGGAGGTAAGGATGACTGGTCTGTAATTACCAGGGTTTTCCTTCTTGCCTTTTTTGAAGACTGGAGTGACATTGGCTCTCCTCCAGTCCTCAGGCACCTCACCTGTTCTCCATGATCTTTCAGAAATGATGGAGAATGGTAGAGCAACAATATCAGCCAGTTGCCTCAGCACTCATGGGTACAGCCCATGAGGGCCCATGGATCTGTGTGTGTTCAGTTTATGCAATTGATTTCTAACCCAATCCTCATCGACCAGTGGAGAGACTTCCTCCTTACAGGCTTTCACTCCTACTTCCAGGGTCTGTGATACCTGAGGGCTGGTCTTAGCAGTGAAGACTGAAGCAAAGGCAGCATTCAGTAATTCTGCCTTCTCTGCATCCTCTGTCACCAGGGCTCCTGCATCATTCGGCAATGGGCCCACATTTTCCCAAGTCTTCCTTTTACCATTGATGTATTTAAAGAAGACTTTCTTGTTCTCCTTTACTTCCTTAATTTGCCTATGACAGTTATCTTTAAGTAGCTAGGTTTTCAAGTCCAGTGTACCTAGTTTATAGACCTAACATTCCCACTGTTTTCTCTGGGAAGTTTCTGTGATTGTGTTACTTTTATTTCACTTAAATAGAGCACTGCAAATCCAGCTGATTCTGAAGCAGGACCACAAATGAATAAACAGATATGTATGTGATTTCATCTGAAAGGTCTAAATGTCTGCTCCTACCAGTGCCCTCTCTGTCTGTTACAGGCTCTGTCTGTTTTACTTGCTACAGTATATTGTGTTCTGTTTATGACTTAACAGCAGGGAGGAATTTGCTTGCTTTGCCCTTTCCTGTCTCCTGACATGTGGGTTGAGTGGAAGACTTTTCAGGGAGAAGAGATGCTTTCATCTCTGATGGCACCTGATGAACATGTAGGCAAGCAGAGGACTGATGGGGCAAACACAGGAGCCTGAAGTTCAGAAAGCCTAAAAATCCTCTAAGTGAAGTGGGAAGAAAGGATTCAGAGCTCATAAAAAGCCATTTCTTAGAAAGGGCTGAAAAGTGTTTCTTGCTACTAAGGAAGAGGCCAAATGTTGCTATACTAGGACTGACACTGAAGGAAAAGGCCCCACATTACAGTGATAAAGTGATAGAAAGTGTGAAAGAAACCTTGTGTTAATCTGTTTTGGTTTTCCCACTATAGGTGAGTTTTTCCTTTTATAAAAATGTTCTTGTTCTATTTTTTTGTTGTTGTTGTTCATGTCTTGCACCTTTTTTGTTATCCTTTGTTTCAGAAAAAAAATTGCAGATCTACCTCAAAGATCAAGTTGATGTGTGCTCCTGGGATTGCTGGGTGCTGCTGCAACAAGTATGACAGGGATTGGTTGTTCTAGCAGCTCTGTTCATCAGGAAGTAGCATATCTTTTCTGTGGAGTAAAGCAAATCAATCAGTATTTAGAGGACAAAAAGCACCATGTTTTATGGCTACAATGGGGGAAGTATTTTATTGAGCTTTTGTTGGTTCAGGCAAGCTTTGAACTGAAAATACAAATTTGCCTTCCAGTTAGATGCCAATATGGAGAAGATGCCATCACCATCTCCTTAAATCTTAAAAAACAGTGGGAATCAGCTCTGCTTTCATCTCTCTGATACAGGAATAGTTAGAAAGAAAAGCAGAGGCTTTTGTGTCAGTCAATACCTTTTTTCCAGTTACACTTTCAGTGTGATGTTTAATTTGGGGATAATGCTGTAATTAAATGATTTTTAATGGTTGCATAGAGGAAAGGCCTTGAAAGAATTACAGACATAACCAGGAAGACTATGTTATACTCCGGAGGAGAGATGGATCTTCTTTTACACAGAGAAACAGAAAAATCTGCATGAGGGTGAAGGATTGTCAAGCGGCTGTATAGATGCTTACGTTATTCCCCCTTCCTGAGATATATGTGACATTCACTTTTCCCATCTGTGATACTAATATGTACAATATGAAAATGTGTCATTTACTCAACTTTTCACTTAAAAACTAAACAGCTTGGTAATGTTTGAGGTGGATAACATACAATAAAGGGTATAGTTGTAAGCTGAAGGCCCCACTGCAGCTTACTAGCAGAGATGTGTCCTTGGTAGGCTTGCAAGGATTTGGAGAGAAGGACTACTGATAAGTGAAGCCTTATTGTTGAATGAGCAGCCACTCTAACGAATCCAGAAAGGCTATGCTTAGCACAGCCTCTGGTGTGACTCACATTGATTGAATTGTAAATTAAGCTGGTACAAAACTTCAACGCATACTTAAAATGGTGTATTATCACAGGATGTCAGGGGTTGGAAGGGACCTTGGAGATCTTCAAGTCCAACACCCTTGCCAGAGCAGGATCATCTAATCTAGCAAAGGTCACAAATGAACGCATATATCGTTGTTATTTTTAATGTGACCTGAAAACAACAGAAAAAAATACCCCAAACATTTTTATTGTTAACTACAGTGAATTAATTTATTAACACAAAACAGAAGAGCTTGCTGGAGTTTTAATTTATTATAGTTGCTTTTTAATTATCTTCTAAAAATTTTAAAAACCATTTTTGGAATTATATGTATTGAGGGAGTTTATAGATATTTGAACTATAGTAGTCTTGAAAATTGCAAAAAGGTCTGCAATGAGTCATTTGAATGAGTAAATTCTGGATTTCATCCCAGATTTGGCTGGTTACTTCTTCATATACTATGAAAGTGAAGTAGTCTTTCCCTTAAGCTGTGGGAGAATAGCAGAACAAGGTCAGATCTCATAGTAGTCACTGTAGTAACTCTAAGTCCTCTTCCAGTTGTGTTCAGCAACATGAGAAGAAACAGACACAGTCTATTAATACATGACTCTGTGGCTGGTGTCACTGCCACAGTTTTGGGTTTTTCAATAATGAGATGTCCTATCGCATTATTGAAATATGACACCAGTCCTGCTGGTGTCAGATAGGATTCACCTTTCTCAAAAGGGGAGGATCAGAATCTTGTGATGCTTGTTTGACAGGGCTTTAAAATAGACTTGCAGAGGAGGGGGATATTATCAGGCTTGTATGTGACAAGCTGTAGGACAACATGCCAAGGTTAGAGAGATGGGGTATTAGCAAGTGTCCCTCAACCTGTTGCTCTGAGTTGGGGTCACTGCAGCACACTTGAAGTCTTATGGAGATGAGTCAGGGGCTCCTGAGTTAATAGGAGCCAATGGGGAAACAACAGTGAAATACCTCAAAGGACTAAAGGTGTATTCCTCTAAGAAGGTGACATATCTGAACTGCCTCTACACCAGTGCACTCAGCATGGGCAACAAACAGGAGCAGCTGGAAACCACTGTACTGATAGAAAGCTATGATCTAGTTGCCATTACAGAAACTTGTTGGGATGAATCCTGTGACTGGAGTGTGTCTGTCGATGTCAACAGGCTGTTCATAAGGGACAGGTGAGAAAGGAGGGGTGGAGGTGTTGCCCCCTACATCAAGACATGGATAGAATGTGAAGACCTGTCTCTGAAGAATAGCCACAAGCAGGTCAAAATTCTTATGCATAAGAATTAGAGACTGAGGAAACAAGGAGAACCATGTAATTGGTGTCTACTCCAGGCCACCTGATCAAGAGAAGCCTTCTTCGAAGGAAGTCCTCTTCCTCCAGGTACAGGAGGCATCATGCTTGCAGGCTTTTATCCTACTAGGGGACTTCAACTGCCCTGACATCTGTTGGAAAGGTAGCACAGCAAGCTGTAGGCAATTCAGGAGATTCCTAGAGTACATTGAGAATAACTTGTTAAGCCAGGTAACAGCCCTAGCAGAGGGATGTGATATTGAACCAAATGTTCACCAGTGCAGGTAAGCTAATTGGTGACCTCAAGCATGGAGGTGGCCTGGACTGCAGTGATCAAGCACTGGTTGAGTTCACAGTCCTGAGGGATATGGCTCAGGCAAAAAGTCAGAGCCCTGAATTTTAGGAAAGCAAACTTTGATCTGTTCAAGGAGTTAGTCATTAGGACACCCTGGGAAACAGTCCTCAGGGACAAGGCACCAGAACAGACTCAGTACATCTTTAAGGAACTTTTCCATAGAGTACAAGAGTTCTCAAACTCAAGGTATCGGAAGTAAGGCAAGGAAGGCAAAAGACCAGCATAACTGAGTTGAGACCTGCTGGTCAAACTAAAAAAGGAACTGCACAGGCAGTGGAAGCAGGGACAGGTATCTTGGGAAGAGTACAGGGAGACTGCTTGGTTGTATAGGGATGGGGTCAGGAAAGCCATGGCATGGCTGGAGCTGAACTTGTCAAGGAATGCAAAGAATAATAAGGGCTTCTACAAGTATGTCAGCCATGACCAAGGAAGGTCAAAGAAAACTTATCCCTGTGATGAACACAACTGGCAAACTTGTTACAATGGACAATGCCTCAGTCTTCACTCACAGCCTCTCTTCCCACACCTCCTGAGTGGATGAACAGCAGGACAGGGACTGGCAGAGGAATGTACTTCCCACTGTAGGAGAAGATGGAGGTTCATGAGGAACCACCTGAGGAACCTGAACACACATCAGTCTATGGGACCTGATGAGATGCATCCCAGAGTCCTGAGGGAACTGGCTGATGTAGTTGCCAAGCCACTCTACACAATATTTCAAAAGTCCTGGCAGTCAGGTGAAATCCCTGGTGACAGGAAAAAAGGAAACACTGTACTCATACATTGTACTACAAACCTAGACAAGATCAAGAAATGGACCCATGTGAACTTCATGAGGTTCAACAAGACTAAGTGAAAGGCCCTGTACCTGGGTTGAGGCAACCCCTGGTATCAATACAGGCTGTGGAATATAGGGATTGAGAGCAGCCCTCTGGAGAAGAAACTGAGGATACTATTGGATGAAAAGCCAACAATGAGTGCTCACATCTCAGAAAGTTGACTTCAAAAGAAGTGTTGCCAGCAGGTGAAGGGAGGAGATTCTGCCTCCTCTACTACACTCTGGTGAGACCCCACCTGAAGTACTGCATTACAGCTCTGGAGTCCTCAGTACAAGACAGACATGGACCTCTTGGAATGGGTCCAGAAGAGGGCCATAAAAATGATCAAAGGGATGGAACACCTCTCCTATGAAGATAGGCTAAGAGAGTTGGGGTTGTTTGTCCTGGAGAAGGCGCCTGGGGGGAGACCTTCCTGTAACCTTTTGTACTTAAAGGGGGCTTGTAAGAAAGACGATGGCAGTCTTTTTAGCAGGGCCTGTTGCAACAGGACAAGGAATAATGGTTTTAAACTAAAAGAGGGTAGATTTATCACTGTTCTACTGCATAAGAAATAGTTCAAAGCTCATTACCTCTCATAATGTGTTATGTCTAATCTAAGTTTTCTTGATTGTAGAGTGAAGCCCACATGTGATTTAGAAATGAATCTTTAGAAACCAAGCTTGCAGATCTTGTATTCTGTGCAGATCTTGTATTCTGATAGATCAATGCAGATGGTTAAATGAACTACTCTATGACCCTCCCCCTCCCATTTCCTATACTGGAACCTATTTTTCAGTCCTCTCATCACCCTCCTATATGTCTTTCCAACTTTCATGAATGACCTTCCATCCCTTTGCAGTGTCTGGTTAGTTGGTAGTCTAGAAAGCAACAAGCTACAGCACTATAGCATTTATGCTGATGTTCACCTCTAAGAAAAACATTTGCTGCATTGGAATCAAAAAAGCACAGCAGTGTCTTTCAATTAACTAACCCTATTAGAATTCTCATAGCTGAAGGATGATGCCTTTTCTAACACATTTGACTTAACATTTTAAAAGTAAATGTCAATTTGTGAATGGTGGCAGAGGGACTGTGATGATATTTAACACATACATTTTAATTTTTTTTTTTTTTTTCTCAAGTGTTTAAACTCCAGCTTGTTTCTTTTTGAAAGTTGGGTTACAGACCTTTCATTTAAATTATGAAAGTATGTACCTTGTAATCTGTTTTATAGCTATAATTGCTCCCTAGCAGCTAATGGTCCCTAAATACAGTTTTGGTATACATAAGTGGAGGAATCTCTTGTACTATGACACAAGAAGTAGTAGGAGTAAGAGACAAAATCCAGTGTGGAAAGGAGGAACTATCACATTAAGGATGCAGAACTCTTTCAAATTGTCTGTTTGGCAGTAATTTTATTCTGACTCATTTATCTCAAATGACTCACTGTCTAAACTAGAAGAGCAATCCTAAATTAAAATCATAGTCCCTTTAATTGTTTTAATAAAATATCATTTGCAGAGCTTTTGCTTGGGTCTTTTGTGTCTGAGGTGCAACTTTGAATTGGCTTATGCCTGTCAGAAGTTATGCAGCCTTTGAGACCAGTGGTCCTGCTCCATCCTCAGCCATATTCCTAGTAATTTATATGAGTCAGTTCTAGCAATCGTGCAGCCATGGGCTGAGGAAATTGTGTCATTGATCCAACTATTATGTAGAATAATTTTTTTGTCCATTCTCTGATCAGAAAAACTACGTAAGTGCAATGTGATGACATACTTCCTACAGCTGACACAGGGGGAAAAAAGGAAACAGGGAGAACCATCCTTTTTTGGTACAGGTACTATCAAAAATCAACCTCCACTGAATGTTAACTCTATCTGCAGTCCCTCCATTCGATTAGCTGTAGCCTTTTAATGTATGTGTCTGTATATATGTATGTATAATGTACATATCTGTGTGTATATTTATACATATATGTATATTGTATACGTATGTGTATATTGTAGTCTTTTGACACAATATTTTTCCACAAATTTATTATGATCTGTAGTAGGTGGATTCTGTGTTTTTTTTCCTCGGAAAACCAAAATGAGTTGTTATGCCCAGCCTTAGATTATTGTGCATCCAAATTATTCTGAATTTTTATTGGAAACAAAATATTTCAGAACTCACAAACCATTTTCCTGAGAGATGAGCTATCTGTTAGACTTCATAGAAGCTAAAGAACAGAGGAATTGTATTCCAAACGCCTCAGGATTCTTTTCTGTAGGAACTCCTCCAATGGAGTTCCAAGGCTGAAATAAACCTCTTAAGAAACTGAATGGTTTTTCACTGGCAGATAAAGATTATTGTGCATCATAGGAAACACATTTTCGGGTCAGCAAATTGAAATTGTGAATTTAAGTTCAAGAATAGCAAAAAAATACTGTTTGTAAAAATGGCTGATACAAATAACTCTTGAATTTATCTGTAACACAAATGTATCTAGAGCTTTTAATTTTATAAATATTAATAATTTTATTTTTTCTCCATATTTATGATAATAAACAAGTATGAAATATTGTAATAGATTGTGGGATGGAATATTTATATTTCTCTTTCATCTAGCACTATTATTATTCTGTATTGCTTTCTTTTAATCTCAGTTGAAAGCTTTGTCAACACTATTTTTCTTGCAGATTCATAATTTTTAAGTTATGATTCTTTGTTTAGTCTTTTTTTTTTTTTTTTTTTTTTTTCCCCACAACTGAGTACTGTTAATTTTTTTCCATTTGGTGAAGGTCACTTCTTCAGCTAATGTAGATTGGCTTTGGTCCACTGGTAGAAAGGACCTGCATTAATTTACATGACCTTAGGAACTGCCCCAAAGAGCTAGAAAATAAACACTGTGTGTGTACAGAGCTACAGGAACAACAGAGTAGAGGCATGCAGTTTTCTGCACAAAATTGCATCAGTGTTTAAACTGTGGCCTTTCAATATTTCTTAATTCTGAAAAAGATATTGAATATACAATTCTCAGAAATATGCTGTCCTAATGAAAACAGACATTGCAGTATTTTCACTGAAACTGTTATAAATCAAACAGAAATATAATTGAAAAATAGCTCTTCTTCTTATCATGTTATGTCCAGTGGGATGTTTCCAAGTAGAATACAGCAAAAACTGAAGAGATTACTGACTTTTAATCTATGTACTGCTATGTAAAATTCTACTTCTTTGGCTATTAAAAAGTTGTCAATATTATTTCTAATACTTTCCTAGACAAATGAAGGATGCTTAGTTTATTTCATGTAGAAACTGCATTAGCTATTGTAGAAATGAGGAGACAAATCAAGAATAGCCATTAGTAAGAATAACCACAGCTTTTCAATAAAGCAAAATACAATGATATTTCTTATTTAATTTTTCTCATTTCTGTTGTTTGTTTTATATTTTTTTCTCCTTGCCTTTTACTCTGATGCTGTTTTTATCATTAAAGTGGTTTTACTCGTACAATTTTTGTCTACAGAACCATTTACCTTACCTGAATTTGACCCATAAAGTTAAAAATTACAGATATTTTATTTGTTGGAAAAATAAGCTTTACAAATTCCAGTAAAGTAGCATTTTATTCTGGTAACCTAATACATATAGAAGTAGAGTTTTTAGACCAAGTAACTTTTCTGGCACTGCTGTGTAAGGAAAACCACAAATTTTACTTGTAAGGTGACTTTGTGTTGAGCTAAGTAACATGTTTAGCTATACAGTTTAGAAGCAGCTCAACATTGGCCAGCTGGTTAAAAACATAACACTTCATGATTTCCAAGTGCTTCAGTATAAATATAGCTTCATGTTGCATAATTTGGCACATAAGGGAAAAGGACTTTTTAGTTGTTGTTTGTATATTCCTTGTAGGAAAGTGCATTGTCTGTATGTACTAACAGGGCAAAGACACCCATCATGTTGTTGCCCCTCTAGGTTGTTCTAATGTTTCTTGTAGAAACAGTTTCCTTTTTTCTTTTGTAAGAATCAGCTTCTGAGGCTGCATTTTGCTTGTTGGGGTTTTTTTGTCCTTACAGAGAAAAATGGTGCTACCACTCTGACTGACAAAGAATGGCACTGCAGCAAATGTCAGCTATCCTGGATTCACTTTTTTTTTTTTTTCTTAAATTTACTCCAGTAACGTCATACTCATCCTTTTATATGGAATGTAAACCATGATGGATTTCTTTCTCAACCTTAAAAAAAATCATTCTTCTTTTTATATAAATACATCTTAATGCTTTTGTGTTCCCCACAAGCTGTGCAACACACTTGAAATTTATTGCAAAAACCCACTGCTCAGCAACCAACCTCTATTTTTAGCTTTATTCTACATATACAAAAGTAAAAGAAAACAGCAGAAAAATCTGGCATTTCATTTTGGTTTATTTTTCTTATTTAGCTTCAGCAAAATTTTTCAGAATGTAACATGTGGATCATCCAGCAGAAATAAATGAAGAAAACCAGATTCAATATCATCCCTTATTAACTTTTCCACTTGCCTCACAGAAATTGTTTCTGTCAATACTTTAATTTTAACTGGGCTGAATAAGAAAAAAATATATGGTTTTTGGCATGATAGTAACTGCATCTGAGATTTGGTCTATAAATGTTATGCTCCATAGTTTCTTTCATATGAATTAAGTTCTTAGGTCGTGATAAAAATCCTAATTCTTTCCAGGTTTTATGTTTTTAAGCTAACCATGTTGAGCTATTCTGGTACTCATGAACTTTAAGGCAAAAGTGTGAAGAGAACAAACATGCTGCCATATAATTCCTTCAGGCTTTGCTTTTGAGACTAACACAGCAGGACAGATTTGTTCCTAATCATGTACAAAAAACAAACAAACAAAAAAAAAACAAACAAAAAAAAACAAAACAAAACAAAACAAAACAAAACAAAACCAAACCAAAAAACCGCCCCCAAACCCCCCCCAACCCCCCCCAAAAAACAACAAGACCCAAACAAAACAAAACAATCAGGTCCTGTTTTGGTTTTGGTTTTATTATTTTGTATGAAATGTATCTCAATACTAAAACCAACATTCTGATCTTTTAAGACATTGACACCCATGCACATCAAACTTGCCTTTTAATCACAGTGAGATTGTTTGGATACAGAGAAGAAGAAAGTCAGAGAACGGAAGAATAGCATAAACCATGAAAACAGATTTTTTATGAAACTTGGCTGACAGACCTGCAAACAAGGAGAAGCACAACCTCTCCCTTACCAAGGAATCAGAGAGTGAAGAAATTTTGCTTCCAGCATTCTTCAGCCAGGACAGAAGCAGTGTGGTGATGCCTGATAGGCACTGACACTTGTCTAGTGCTTTCAGTGAAGGTGGGAAGCAGTACTTCTATTTGCCTGTATTTGCATGGCAAGTGGGCTGTGTAAAATAGGATACAGGAAAAACACTGGGTGTTGGGAAACATGAAAACACAGCCTTATCCCTGTAGGGCCCTGTGAGGGTGTTCTCAAATGAAAATTAAAAAAAAAAATAAAGTTGCTGGATACTTTGCTTTGGCTTCTTAAATTCACTTATTCCTCAGAAAGTAGGAGCTTCAATGAGACTGGAGATTCTTGGTCTGCAGAAAATAAGATATTAACACCAAATTAGTCAACATTATCAGGCAGTCTGCCTAACATTTACACTCAGCACTGCAGTGAATGTTTTTTTTTCTTTTGGTGGCCTCAAGGAATATAGCTGTCTTTCAGGGCCTTGTTTTATCTCCCTCTAAACCAACTTTTTCAGTCTGTCTGTGCTTTTACAAAGAAACTAAGGCTTAAAGAGCTAATTTAGTTGTTTTCTGTTAAAAACGTATTTTGAGATGATCTGGAAATAAAATCCATATACAAGGGCTTTGTCACCTTTGTCTTTCAACTAAGAAGATGGCTGTATAGCACATTGCAGACCTTTACTGAGATACCAGATTAGTCCTAAGAAGCTAGCCTATGTCATACTTGAAAGACCATGCTGTCCTTTCATTCAGAGATAGTTCAGGTATCTGAGCACTGAAAAATCCTTTGACTTCCTCTCTGATATGGGCTGTTCCTGACAAACCCTTCCCTCCCCACACCAAGTTTTGACACCAGATGTCACTTGAATCTTTGTACAGCAAGTTTAGCCAAGGGATCACATCTTTGAGGAGTAAACTTTTAGAACTCTTTGGAAGTTTTTTTGTTTTGTTTTTAAAGAGTGGCTGGTTTTGTTCCCTTCCTACCCTCAAGAGTTCAAAACAACTTTGATTTCTAATTGACGTTCTATGACTATTCTTGAGATATGATCTTTGCTGTACATCATCTATAATTAAATCAGCTAATACAGTAGGTGCAGGTTTATAACTCTCATTAAAGAGACTTATCTTTCAAGTATTCCTTTATCAGCTGTACATTAGTTCTGAAATAAGTCACAATTATTTAAACATTGAGTTACATGACCAAAGAGGCTGGAAATCTTCAGAGACCCTTCATAGACAAAAGATTGTTCTTTAAAAAAAAAAAAACCAACAACTCAAACAAACAAACAAAAAATAAAATTTAAAAAGGCAAACAAACAAACACAAAAAAAAATACAAAAAAAACCCCAAAACAAAACAAAACCCAAACAGCTTGGAGAACGGCTTAACTTGATGAAAGTCAAGAGAGTTATAGTCAATGGGTAACTGTCCCTGTTCAAGCAGATGACTTCACTGATCTATCTTGCTATTAATTTTCTCACTGTTTGGTTGCACTGCTAAAGGTGAAAAGAACAGTCCTCATCATTAAAATTATATGTTTGCTGTTCAGTAACTTATTTTTCCCATAAAATTTTGATGAGAACAATATAAAATCACAAAATAAGAGAAAATTAATGTTATTTAACTTTTGATTGCATGACATGGAATAATTAATCTACAATAGATTCACTGCCTGGAAGAAACAGGCCAAAGTTAAAATTCTTCATCTTCACTGTGTGTGCAGTTAGATGAATTGATGTAATGTATGTGAAGTGCGACTAAACCAAAATGACAGCATGTTGAATTTATTGTAATGTAATTGTTTACTTGAGGCAGAATATCATGGCAGTAAAATATTAATGTTCTTTCTATTCTATTTTACTATATATGACTGATGCAATTAAATAGAAAAATTCAGTCTTCTGATGGAAAAAGGCCTTCATATTACTGTTGAGGGAAGATGTAGATACATGCTTAGTACCAGTAACTCAAGTAAAAATATATTTAGAAGTGCACACATATTATTTAACTTACGTTTTTCTTGAAGATTGCATGTTTGCTCTATACTTAGAGCTTGAACTTGACTGGTACTGAGCAATTCAGTATCTCACTAAAGGTGTTAGGATCAGAATCTGAACAGCATGTTCCTGGTGCTCTGTTGAGAGTTTTTCAGAATTAAGTTGTTCATGAGTTATAAACTATGTCCAGCACCCTATAACTAACATTAAGAACAAATGTATCTAAGAACAAATGTTAAATTTGAAAGAAGTGATTGTAGACTTTTTCATGTGTATCTGAGTAACTTTCAGAATCTCTTTCACCACTCTAAGGTGAAGTTCCTTTACTTTCACTTCTGGCAATAAGGTATACCTATGTCATGGTTTAGGGTCAGGGCAGGCTGCCAGACCTGTAACAAATACTCTCCATTAACCGCTCTCCAAAGGGTAAGAGAAAGGGAATAAGGGAGAGAGACTTATCTTTTAGGATATTATTTCTAATTAGGAAATTAGAATACCTTTAATGAAAATTAAAATAATAATAATGGAATATATACAAATATATACAAAACCAGTCTTGAACCCACCCCTCAACACTCACCCCCGCAATGGTAATTACGTCACCACCACCACTGATGTTGTGGAGCAGGCACTGGGGAAGACTCAGACTGGGCCCAGTGGCAGATGGGAACTGTGCTCAGGAGCTGGATTCTGGTACTGAGTTCAGGAACACACAGATCA
>JANHGN010001957.1:0-20026 GCA_024605025.1 Megaceryle maxima
TTTTTTAATAATAATTATGCTTGCAAACAGGCAGTATTTGGATAGAATATTGTGAGTCTATGTTTTGGTTGTTTTTTTGTTTTGTTTTGTTTTTTTTTTAGGGCTATCAATTTAAGTTCACTTTTATTATAAAATACATAGGATTTTCAATAATATGTTGTCAGTCACTGAAGTGTCATAGAGGGGACATGGTCTTTCTTCATCAGTCTGCTTTCAGGGTAGCAGTGTAACTTCTCAGAATACCATTCAGGGCCATTTAAATCAGTACATCATTTTTTTGTTGAAGGTAATCATAGAAGGCTCTTTCCAGAAGTAACCTGATGAAGACAAGTGGGGTCAAAACTGACAAAGATAAATGATTCTTTACTACTAAGAAACCCATTTGGTAAAGAAATGTTCAGTTTAAAACAGAATTTCAGTTCTGAGCTTTGGGAAAATTGTGTTTGGTTACAATAAGTAAACAGAAGATAAGTGCAAAACAAACCTCTTTTACCATTCTTGGATGAATGCACCATTTGGAAAAAAAAAATAAAATCAATCCAACAGAAAATCCCTGGCACTAGCACTTCATTGCTTTTCTGTAATAACTACAGCTTAATTTATCCTGAAATGGTTATAACTTGATGATCAGCTAATTGGGAACACTCATCATCATTTTCATTGGCTGTTTGCAAAATATTACATCTGGGTAATTTAGTGCAAGTTACTTCATGAACACTTGCTTAAAATAAAACACGCACACAATATAAGCAGAAGAGACATCCCATTTCATGATAGCATTAGAAACAACATTTTGTAAGTGGCTATGAAAGTTATAGGAACAAAGTAAAATCCCAGGAAATGAATAATGAAGAGTTCTAATCTGCAAAAACATGTTATCTATGCCTCTGTGTAAATTGTTCTCTCTCTCAATAGCTTTTTGCCCCCCATTTTTCCCTGCTGGGATAACTGTTGAAATATTTCCTTTTATTTCATATGCACAATGGGTCTTTTTTTACAAATATAAATATACTGTTAGTGTTTGTTATATGTGACTTCTGACCTAATGGGCCTTATATACACTTCAGAAAAGAGTGGGAAGTATTAAATATCCTGCAATGTTTAGAATAGCTTTGCTATTTGTTTCAGTGAAGATGACATCTAGTCACCTAATTATGACAAGCATTTTAGCCATGAAATGGCTAAAAAGTAGATGACCGTTTGCTCAGTGACTCACATCCATACAGAAAGCAGTTTGATACTTAGTTTCAGCTGGCCATATAAGGGCATAATGTTTCTTTCCTTCTATCTCAATTCTGGGTCAAATTTTGTTTCTCCAATTCTGTCTTCTTGATGTCCTGAATGCCTT
This sequence comes from Megaceryle maxima, assembly GCA_024605025.1. NCBI lineage: Eukaryota > Metazoa > Chordata > Aves > Coraciiformes > Cerylidae > Megaceryle > Megaceryle maxima. The sequence continues at coordinate 1,349 of JANHGN010001957.1, forward strand.
TTCCAACACTAATTTTTCTACTTTTAGAAGAAAGACAGCATGCACTGCTAATATTCCTTTAAAAATTATAGAAATTCATTGCTCAAATTTCACTTCTGTCTGCCGCTGTAAACTATTTTGTTCCCATCAGAAGGTTGAAGGTGCCCATGTGATACGGTTACTGGATGCAAGGGTCCTTGTTAAACTGTTGGCAACTGGAGGTAGGCAGAAGGGGAAAAAAAGAAGGGGACTGCAATATAATAAGGAAGTAAGGGAAAATGGAGGGAAGGAAGAGAAAGGAGGAATGAAAGAGGAGAAAGTTAGCTGACAGATGCTGATAAAGAAGAGAGGGTCAAAATGGTGAGAGAGATGGTGATGAGAGAACTGGAAAGAAAAAACAAGCAGAAGACCTCAAAAAATTTGGCCCCTGCATACAGCAAAAGACATTGACACATGTTGAATTAACAGCATTAATCCTCTAAGATACCATAACCAATATTTATCAGGGTAATTGTTTAAGTGGGTATAGGTTGAAGACAAAACTGTAGCACACTTCCCATCATGGCTTTTATCACAGCACTTCACAGGTTAATTTTATGCATTTAATAAACTAGTTCTCCAAATTCCTTTTAAGATTGCTCATTTAGGAGTCTTCCACCTCAATGGCTTAATCTGTGTTCCTGACACAATCATTTTTGACAGCAATGGTGGTTCTAATAGTGTTTTAGAGAGCAGTGTCAGATCCTAGTTTTCTTTCCAATATGCTCATCGTAAATCTGGAAGAACATCACTGAAGTCATTGCAGTTTCACAGGTGTGAAATTTGGTGAAGTGAGAGATGAATCCAACCCCATCTCTGGTTCTGGAATATGTGTTTCGTGCTATAGCAATGGCTCAGAGCATTTATAATAAAAACAACATCACTACAGCAAGTAACAAAAACTTAGAAGCTACTAAATTTTCTGATGAGGAATGGAAAATCCCTTGTGATTTGATGTATTAATCTAAAGGAGATGAAAGAGAATGCTAGATTCTTTAACTCACTTGTCTTTAGATAGGATTTATTTCAGGCAAAATTGTAAAATTGCTTAAGGAAAGCAGAAAGTCACATCTCTTGGGGTGGATAAGGCAAGCTGCAGTATGAGATATTTGCTGCCCTGGAGCTGCACTAAGAGGATGAAATGAGAGAAAGGAATGCTTTCTATTCTTCTGATCTGCATATTATTTTCAGTTTCTATGACAGACACAGTCCACTTCAGGATTCAGTAACAGAGGCTCAATAGAAAAGCAAGTGAGGATCCTCACTGTGGGACTTACTCTAATTGCTGTTGTATTGTGTTTCCAATGAAAAGGATTTTATCCAGAGTGTAGATGTACAGAACATACACTTTCATGTGTCATGATTATGTAGAATGGCTATAGGAATTGGACAGCATACAGAAAAAAGATTACACAAAGATATTACAAAATCAAAATATGTGTTCCATTGACAAGCCAAAAATTTTACACAAATGTAAGTTTAATCAGAGTTATTTATGCAGTCATTGCCACACGATCCACATTGAAAATACAAGAAACTAGGATTTCTTTTAATTTATAGAATGAAAAAACATGTTGAGATGAAATGTTAAAACAAATAACATTCACTGTTTATTAGCAGTATTCATACAAATTTACCTGTAAATAGAAGAGGAGCTCTTTGCAACAGGGACTTTTTTTTTCTTTTTGTGCCATGGAGCCCAAAACATGCTGCAGGTACTGCAATATTAAACAATAAACCAAAAAATTCACTATGTGTAAAATAATGTGACTCAAACAAGATATAAAAGCATAGTGAATACGCTTTTCCACACTGAGTTCATTGTTAGGTACCTTTGTTTTTTATATAGGTATAAAGAAGGGTTCATGACATTTTGGGCTTGCAAAATGGCAATTTATCTTTAGTCAGCCCAGAAGACAATGAAGCATATGTATGGAAAACTGAACTGATAAACACAGATTTCAAGTACTTGTGAAAGTTCTAAATACCAGCATCTTTTGACCTTTGAAGTTTCACTTCTCTGTCAGTGTCATTCATAACTTTGGCTGTTTTGTCTATTCCCGAATAGCTGGCTAAACAAACAAACTAACAAAAAGATACTGTCAAAAGATGGATCATGGATCTGGACCCAACACTAGAAGATTTCTTTTGTATGTCTGAGGTTGCAGTGAATAAATTTTTTCTTCAAAGGCTAGTAAGAGAAAAAAATTATTTTTCCAAGCAAATTTGAACGGCTCATTCTGTCTTCACTCCTCACTGGACTTTCCATTCAAAACTCTCTTATTTGTACTCCATTCTTACATTGTCTAAACACATTCCAGTAAAGCAAGACAGTTTCAAGGGAACTAAAAGTAATGTATTATTTGCTCTAGTTGAATAGTAATTTTTTGCATGAGAAAGTGTTGACCAGCATTGTTTAAAATGGCCACAGGGTTCTTTGCACTTACATAGCTAAAAGTATAGATAACTGATTATAAATGTAGTTTTTCTTGGACTCATGTAAATTTAGTCTTTGAAAAGACACTTGATTCAAAACTTCTTTAGTCTTTGAGTGTTTTTGTGTGATAATAAATTAGACACTCCAACTACCTTCCTAAAAAGTATGCCTTATCTTAAATCTTTTAATGTTTATACGGGAACTGACTCTACAAGCTAGAACAACTCCATGTCCATGTATTTGTCCAATGTTTGCATAACTTCCCTAATGTTTATGATAAATTGTACCTTTCCTAATGCAATGTCTGTTCCCTTCAAGTATTTGTAGACTGCTGTCATGTAGCCATTAAGCTTTTGATTAGTTGATTAGTTAATCTCCTGTGAATATATACTCTTCTTCTAAACATTCTTCAAAAGTCAACTACACCAGTTTCCCTTTCTGCTGTGTTTGCCAGTGTTTTCTGGTGCCTGGTAGTGAATGTAATATTCTTGGCATGACCATGCAGGAATCATATCCATGCCTTAAAAGCATTAAGATATTAAGAATACTGCACAAAATTAGGTATCTTTTTCATTCCATGAATGTTTTAAGCTTTGTGCTGTGGTGCCTAGTGATTAGGTGCCTCGTATCTCGATCAGAGGCAGAACAAGGTACCCCTTGCATAGAGAGACAAGAGCTGTACGAGGGATGCTTCCACCCAGCACACTGAATTGGGAGTAGCCAACATAGGAAAACGGAGAAGACTAATAAGATTGTCATGACTTACCAAAGAGAATTAGCACTCCCAGCCTGGAATAGACAATTACAAACCTTTTTGTGGAATTGGTCAGTAAATTAAACTGCGATGCTCTCAAATGAGGCTGATGACAATAATTCTGCTGCTTTCTGTTAGCCCTTAAGCCTAGTGATTAGAGCAATCAACGGGCCTTCCTCCAGTAGACTGGATTTCAGATTTCCCATTATTGTCCCCTGAACACAATGTATAGAAAGTAGCTCCATTCCTAAATCCTTAGGGTGTCTGAAACTTGGAGTCAAGAGCAACTAGAGCATGAGTATATAAATCTTGTAAGAATAGACATTAATTCTCTGGAAGAAAAAAAATAGACATTCTTTAATTACTTTTGCTTGTTTTTCTTCACTTCAAATTTGTTACAAATGGTGAATCACAGATATGATAATATTATTCTCCTTAGAAAATTATTTTTATAATCATAGAAGTAGGGATATGGCTGTTCTTTTGAAATTGTCTTCTGATGATAGAGGAAAAAAAGTGGGACTGACTCAGAACTTATTAGTTTTAGTGAGTTTCATTTTTATCTCAAAGGGGAATTCTTGTTAAATTGTAGGGTCAAATACAAAAACCAGAAACATGTGGCTACAATTTGAGAACTAAAAGTAGAAGCTAAAATTCTGAAGACAGAAGGAAAAGACATACGGACAGAAAGACCTTAAAATGAGGCAAAATAATTGCTAAAAATTGATATATACTCTAACAGTGAGTCAAAAAAATACCTCATTCAATTGTGAATGAGTGTATCTGTGTTCATAGATTGTTTATACAATTAGTAGTAGTAGTAGTAAAACAAATGACTGAATTAACAGGTGAAGGGTTAATGTCAGGTATTTTGAATACAGTGTACAAACATGCCTTCCTATCTGAGACATGAAGCACAAGATTTCAAGACCAGCAAATGTCCTTTATATGATCTGACTGGTGATTTATTGGATTGGACTTAGTTGAATCAAGTGAATAACAACAGCAAACAGAAAACAAGATGCAACAGAAAAGTCAGCTAAACAACTAGAGCAGAACAAAAGTAGTGCTGGGTAGTGTGGTGACAATTATGAAAGCAAAATATAGCAGAATTACACTAAGCAACTTGTCAGAAACTGTTGTGAGATAATAACTTCCCAGAACAATACAGATTTGATAGTAAATGCCTATTTGCCTGTAGGGCTCTCCCAGAGCCCAGGCATTCTGTCCACAGGAGGTGTTCATGTTCCCACTGGAAGCCAGAGAAGCTCATGCTCTAACTGCACCCTAGTGCCTGGCTCTGTTTTGACTTAATTCTAAAATACTTTTTCCAATAATTTGTTTTTGAGAAAAAGGGAAAATGGCAATGATATTCAGATATGGAGCTGCACTTAGAGAATTGTTAGTTCCCAGTTTGGTGCTTCAAAATATGGGGGTTTTTTTCACATTAATTTAGGACAGAGCTTTAAAGAAAGAGGAAAAGGGTCTGTAACCTTATGTAGAATATTAAAATAGTTGCTTTCTATAGGTACTTGCATTTTAATGTAAATTCTTTGCCTAAAGAAGTTACTCTATGGTTCAAGGTAATTTTTTTCAGATACAATTTTTTAAAACACAGAAATACTCTTCTTGCAGGTCAGTGCAGAATGCACTTAGAACCTGTCAATTTCCTTTCATGTTTGATCTTTGCTTCCTTGATCATTTCCGTAATCTCTATCACTTTAGCTGTCTCTGCCTCCACTTGTAGCATTGACCTTGATGTTTTGTAATAGATGTCTCACATGGCCTTTGCTCTTTCCTGCTCGCTCCCTTAATTTCCTTGGTTATCCACACTAGTGGTTTTCTTCTTTTATAGCCTATTTATTTCCCAGTGATAGGTCCTTTCCTTGGATTCTCATTTAATTAAAGCTGTACTGTCAACTTGAAAATCACATTTCCATCCGAAAATGTTGTGTCTTCTCTTGTTATAGGAAGCCCTTGAGATGACTCTAGCTAAAAGGCAGAGCAGATGGGGGGTGTGGGGGTGGTGTGTGTCTCTTCCCTTTTTTCATTTCCCTTAACTTGTGTAACATTCCAGCATAATTTGAGTGTCTTTTATTTGTGGTACCTGAGCAGGTTCTGCCACTGTCTGTTTGCAGGAGGAGGAGAGAAATGACCCCTACGTCCTCTCTTCATTTCCCCTGTGGCCTTCAGGAACATGTGATTTGATATCTAGTGAGTAGTGAATGAATTAACCTGTATTACAAGGCTACTTTAAAGGAAAATTAAACTCAAGACCTCTTGCTCCCTCAGTTGTTAGGGAAGTACCAGGATGTGTGTGAGCAATTCAAGGATGTTTTTATTAAAGCTTTTGAGATTTCTGAAAATATAACTACTCCTGTTTGTTCTGTTTTTCCCTTGCTCTGCAATTCTGCACTAATCTCAGAGCAAATACTACCCTCTCAAATAGACCAAGTGTTGAACAAAGCAAAGTACTTTATGTTTCTAAGTATCTTTTCTTAAGACAGAAATTAGTGCTGATGCACTGAAGTGGTATATTCTGGGACAGTATTTACTTTTTAAATTTCTAATTCTGAAACATCATCCAAGACAGTTCTATAATAGTAGTGTCATCTCTTACTTAGAAGATGCACTTAAAGCATACAAAAGACATTACGTGTTTGATACTTGAAAACCACTGGGAAACAGACATCAAAAATAGTAGCAGTGGTCTCCATCTCATTATGAATATGGAGAAGTTTGTCTGTTAGTGTAATAGAGAGATAAATTACAGAAGAGATTTAGGAAATATGGAGGTGATTTATATCTAATTGTAAGTTATGGCCATTATAAATTAGGAGGCTGGTAAGATGGACCACAGTAACACCACAATTGATAAGAGCACATAATTAATCCACTCAAGATCACAAAGCTCTTTTTCTCTTTCTTCTGTGTTTTTGTTTTTTGGTTTTTGTGGGTTTTTTTAACTATACTTTCCAGTATTGCTGGTGGTGAATATAGATTGATTAAGTTGTTGTAATGCTTGTGATCATTTTGCAAGGGTAAGACAGAAGGAATATAGAGTTACAGGGTCATCTTTATGAAAGGAAAAATAAAATTTCGTTAATAGACTTTTAGGATTTTTTTTTAAAGGTTTTGTACCACTCATAAATGTCTTGATAACAGGCTCAGACATGTCTTTTCCTCTCTTATTTACTCAAAGCTAATGAATTTCAAAGTTTTTTGCACAAGAGGGGAAAAACTGTTTCTAAGAACTGTTTCTAAGTACAAGAAAACCTTCATTGCACAAACAACTTACCCACTGAGTTCTCACATGAAAGGGAAATTTCATCACACTAGTATTATGAATTAAATTTCCTACTTTTTCCAGAGAATATTTACTCCATTTGAGACATGTTTATCAATATTTTCTGATTAACTGCAATGACAGATTTTGGCAAAAGGTCTTTCATCAAAGTTACTTGCAAGCTGGCCCGCAGTATAGAAAGTTTTATTCTTTCTGGCAAAAGAATAAAATGCTGTCTGGCCACATTTCAGTGCTTTATAAGTGTATTATACTCTGTATTAAAAAACATTACAGTAAATAGATAGGAATTTACTAAGTTCTGGAAAGCAATGGCTTCCTCAGTGTGTGAGTGAATTCCTTAATAAAGGTACTTGGTTGCATGTTTGCTTACCAGAGAAGGGTCATCAGCGCTTTGCCTCATACATTGTCACAGCCCTTGGTGTTAGGTCAGGTTGTTATTGCCTGGTAGTCTTTCTGGTCCTGGTTTGAGAGGGTTGTGTCAAAAGTTTCAAAAAAAAAAAAAAAAAAGTGCAAGCTTCTTTCATGTTTGATTTAAATAAATTTCTATATTTCCTGTAAACCTTACGCTTATAATTCAATTTGTACGTCCATAAAATTTGTTCCTGAAATCTAGCATCCAGATCAAATTAACAGGTTAGTAGAATTTTTATCATGCATTTGACTAGACTTTTTTTAACAGAATGGAAAGAACATTGCCTGTTGGACTCAGGGGAGAGTGAATACAGACAGTTCATGTATGGGAAAAAAAAAAAAACAAAAAACCAACAACTTTACTCACCCATAACCAAAGCTCTTCAAGATGGACTCTGCTCATTCACAGGCACCAGTAGCAGTTCCCTTTTGCTTTGAATTTTAGTGTCAGTTCTGATGTTGGGGAAACAGTGCTAATGCCATGAGAAAAAAAAAAAAAACAAGCCCCTCAGAAGGCACTGCTAGGAAACAGCTCTGTTGTAGCAATCCCTGAGACAATATGCCCTGACGGACACTCATTTCAGGTGAGTGACTTCCTTACATGTAAAATATACTTTCAGTGATAAACCTGTGATTATTTCCACTAATGACTACTTATTACAGTTTTATTTTGCAAATCTGGCAATGTGTAATACCAAAAATACCTCCTTACTACATGGAGTAACCCCCCCTGAAGTCTTCCACAATGTACCATATTTAGTAGTAAAAGCTTATGAGGCAGAACTCGAACTGAACAAAAGTTTCACTGACTACAGTGAATGGGGGATATGGGCACTAGCTCCAATAAGACCCATAAGAAACATAGGATGACTAGGAAAATGAGGCAAATTGTAGTTTTTATAGTAGAATTTATACAAATATATTTTAACAATTGAGGCTTTTTTCCACATAAATATTTTAGTTGTTCCTCCCTGATTAAAATGAAAAATGCTCAATTAACAGATTAGCTATTAGGAGAAACAGAGTAGGCTGGTTTTTTAAGACCTGGAAGGGCCAACAGTAGTTGCAAAGCTTATTTAGAAAATGCCAAAATTAGGAAATGTGTCTTTCTAAATTTTTAAAGTCCCTAAAATTTTATTCTAAAAATTGAAAGAAAAGTATTTTATTCCTGAGGAACTTTCAGAACACTCTGCTATCCTTTGCTGTCCTGACAGTACTTTTCTTTCTGCATCTCCTAGGAAGGGATTTACAGAGCAAATGTTTCATCACTTGTTTCAAATTCTCTGGGACAGATCTTTGGTACCAGTATGTTCTGAGACTAATGGGGGATGATATTTTGAGGATGTTAAGGATACTTATTTAAGTTTGCAGTGAAACGCTATCAAACACTGATGTTAAATTTCTGATTTTCTTTGCATTGCTGGTAAGATGTATGTATAAGAACTCAGACATATGGTAGTTGTGAATTGAAACAACTGGGGTAAAAAAGGAATAAGTTATTTGTATCTTTAATGGAAAGACTATCTGAACAATCAGCATACTATTTTCTTAATAAAGCTCATAGTCAAAGTGTCTTGGGTATTTATCTGCTTCTGGATGGCCACACATCAGCCAAAAGCACTTATCTTCAGTTGCAAAAGACCTTGTGCCCTTTTCTATCTGAGTCCCTCAAAATGGTTATCCATGCCTTTTTGTTCCCAGGTTAAAATACACTGAGGTTCATTTTCAATTTTCAGTTCATCAGCATTGTAGTTACAGAGCATATTATTATGTGTTAGACAGATTTCATGTACTGATTCTGCATTCAACGCAGGTTCCTGTTTTTTTCTTTGGATCTTTCAAATCTGCCTCTCTTGTCATGCTCTGCCCTTGTAGCTGAGATGAGCTGAGGCATTTGAGATAACCCTCTGCATACATTTTAGCCGTCAGAAGCAAGACAATCTCATTGGTACGGTATAATTCAGCATTTTCTTACTGTCTCGATCCTTGCAGATTATTGACCTGAAGAATATATAGCTCAGCCTACTAAGTGTATTTTTTAGTTGCCTTCATAGTGTGCTTGAAGATATAGTGAGGTATGAAGGCAGTACTATGATTTTGCCTTCAGTCAAATTAAGTGAAATTGAAAGAGGAAACTTAACAATTAAATATGGCTTGTACGAGGATCAGTTTTGTCCAAGTACACTAATAAGATTTTCATTTTTGATTAATCTGATTCTCCTTCCACACACCATATGACTAAAAAGCAGCCTCAGAGAGCTCATTGGATCTTCACAATTGCAAAAAAAACATGTTTTCTGAATAGATACCTTAGCATTTTTAACACTAACTGTTGGAAAACAGATGTATATGCACATTCTCGATGGCATGCATTTGATCTTTTAATTTCTCATGATAATGTAGGATGAAATAATGTACTAGTTATTTCTAGAATTCCTGGTACCTTAATGTGTAAGATATAACAAAGTAAACTGAGTCTTCTGCATCTTGCATTTTTGAAGAAAATTAATTTTTGACTGTTGCATTCTAAGAATTTGCATGATGATGACTTAGGTTAAATAGACTTCTCAGCTTTTCTACCCAGTGTTATGACAGGGACAGTTTCTTGGAAACCTCTTTATCATAATAAAAACCTATTATAGTATACTGGGGGAAAAATCAAGCATCAAATAAACAAAAACTCAAAAAAAACCCATTTACATGCAAGTCCACTTTAGTGATTGGCATCTTTATGATACCTAGGTGCTCTTCCTGCTTCTATATGGGAATGGAATTAAATGACCTAGAAGTTCAAAGTAAATGTTTAAGCTTTAATAGTCCTAGAAAAGCAGTAAGATGGAGATGGTGCTGCAATACTTGTTAGCAAAACTATTCAGAAATTGAATTACAGACACTTTCAGGGCCACATCCCACCCTTATATAATTTACAGAATCAAGTTATCTCCCTGACCCTCAAACCTCCTGTACTACTACTTCCTATTTTAATAAAAACAACTAGATCATCTACTTTGACAAGGAAAATCTGGAAGTAAATTTTTAAAGCACAAATCCAGCAAGCTATTAAATGTCATTTGCTCAGTATTGTAGGCTCTCACTTTCTTTTGCAGCTGAATGCTTTCAGTACTACACTGGGTGATGCTGGCAGCATGTATGAAGTACATGCAGTGACTTCATGCTTTTGTTCTGTTTAGAAGTGGTTAACTGTCTCTGAAATCTTCAAAATGCAAAATTCACTTTGAAATGGGTTATTTCTCCACAAGTTTCCTTGTTACCCTTTCCGTAATCCCTGACTTTGAAGAGGGTTTATTCAATGTTCTGGAAGAGCCAGATAACACAGACACTACAGCCTGCATTTGAACTCTGTTGACTACTATGTACAGGTTGTCTGCCCTACAAGCTCATACTAATACAGCTATATTACCAATGCACATAGTGGATGTGAAGTGTGCTGGTAAAAGCATTTTTTCTTTTCATGAAGATAGTCTATTTCATTGAAAGGCATGAAGTATATGGAAAAAAAAATAAAATCCTTTTTTAGGATACTTCCCTATCAAAACTCAGATACTTAAAAGTGATCTCCCCTCTTGCTGGCTGTGGTTTTACAGATTTGGACCTTTTAACTTATTAGCTCATTCAACAAATGGTTTATCCAAAGTTCTAGGTATTTTGTGTTACCAAAAATGAGAGTAAAAGAATGAACGGCAACATTAATAATGTATGCAGCGATGATGTCAAAACAGGTAATATAGTGGTTATAATAAGATTTTTAACAGATTCCTTTAATAATTTATATATAGAAGAGTCCTGATGTACTGATAGGAAAGTGAAGAATATCTCTTCTGAGCTAACATATTATACTATTTTATATTAATCTATAGAGTCTTTTTTTTTGTTTTCTGGAAATCTGCAGCACAATTATATGTTAATACAGCCTATTATAACCAAATAAAAAAATTTTGGAGAGTATGGTTTGCTTCCTAGGGGAGAATATTTATACTATAAATAATATGTTGTAGACAAAAAGAAAATTTGTAAGTGCTAAATTAGGTAGATAAATTATAAAAATATGATCTGGATTACTGCAAAATAATGTTTCATTAAACTGTAATGGACTACAATCCTCATTGTTGAATTTATTCCAACCTCATTGATAAAGGGCTCATTATTTAAATTCCATCATGACTGGTTCAGATAACTACTTGATCTTGCAGAAACACCAGAAAAATAAAACTGTATCAGGAAAGTTAAACAGTTCTAGTGATGCATAGGTTACCTGGGTCCTTCATCTCAAAAGCTTCTGAGATAGAAGTAATCCTTTAATCTTCTGTGTGAGTCTCAAGGCTCTTTTTTTTAATGCTGTACTACATTTTCACCTGCTTTTTCTTACTTTTCTAAATCTCCTTGCTAAATCTATTCTGTGTTTATTAGGCGGTAAAGAAGTCCCTTTAACCTTACTGACAGCAAAAGCTTTGGTGAAGTATTTTTTATATATAAAGAAGATGATTTCCCAGGGTATGCAAGAGTTCATTACTAATGGCAAGAAAAAGATTCTGAACCCTATGTTGGTTGAATGACGGGACAGGTCAGTGAAAGAAAACACAGGATGTTATAGAAAATGGGACAGGATGATAAAATGGAAACATATATTTCCTGAGTGCAAGTCTTTTATATCTAGCACCTGATTTCTCATTCAAGAATCTGAATTTAATTAAATTCAATGACATTCATTTATTAGGTTCTGGCAAATTATGTTTATCTATATTGTATTATTCTTCCACTGTACCAACTCTACTTACCTTGTACCACAGAATTGTAGCAAGTGATGAGCAGCTCCACATGCATCCCTGTATTTGGCCAAGGAGCAAATGATGAATCTTTGTTGTGTTCATCAAACTGCAATTTCTAGCCCAGTGCTGGTGAGATTGAGATGCTACAGCATCATCAATTATCCTAATGATGATAACATATAGGTGAGAATAAGGGTGGGTGTTATTTCACCTTGACAAACTTTCCATTTCCTATATAACTTTAACTTTGAATAATTGCATCATAATTTTTTTTTTTTGTCTTAATTCTGTACTGCCTCCAGAATTTCATATGTATATGCAGAGCAGGTATACAGATGTTACTAAATAAGGCTAGTACATAGTACCTAACATAGTATCTAACAGAAAAATGCTAAATATAGTCTGTAGACCATGTTCACACAAATTGTTCAGTCACTGTCTTTGCCTGTGCTTGACTCCTGACTCATGGAGCCCCAAAACCATTAAACTTGTGAATATTTGTCCTAATACCTGGTGCAATTGTGCTTGGAAGCTTTCCTGGGAGGAAAAGCCAGTGAAAGGCAAGCTATAATGCTAATCAAAAGTCTAGTGAAAGCAATGGGCAAGCAATGTTAGTCAGATTCCACTTAGCCTGAGACTATTTGTCCTCAAACTGACTCCAAAATCTAGAGATTAAAAAAGGTTAAAGTAGATAATATCTAGGTGTATAGTTAGGTTCTATGTACATTGCTGACTGTAATCCCCTTGTATGAATCCCAAGCACTGTTGTGTGGACAAAAGTGAACTGTGTTATAGTCATGCAGATGTCTGTATCCAACATGTATTATTTTCTACTTACACTGACTTTGTGCTGGGAGAGATTAGTAACACTTTTATGGTAAATTACTGTAGAACATTTCCAGAAGTTTATCCTAGCTGAGGTAAAATATCTCTCTTATATTTTTATAATTTATTATCCATTAGATGGGACATCTAATTCTGTTCTAAAATTTTTACAATTGCAGATGTGTAAGTACTGTCTGAAGTAAGTTTATTGCTTAACCTGTGTGGACATATATTTAGAAGGTCTCGGGAATAATTTTGGAAACAATTTTAGATCCCTCAAGACCTCTATGTGCAGATAGACTTCAGAGACACAATTTTGCCTTTTCTTTTTTTGTAGCTTCCTAAAAAAGTGTAGCTGATTTTGGTTTTATAGTACACTGTTAGTCTTCTGAGATTTAGCAGGATTTCTGCTGTTTCCTGCAAGGCAGTTCCTTTGGAAATGCCATAAAAATCTTCCTTTAGTGTAACGTTCCACAGTGATGGTTTTCAGTCATGATGTCCACATGCCACAGCCTGGAATTAGGCCACGCCAAACTGATTCAGCCTTAGGAAAGTTCTTAATACTATATCACCTGCTGCACATGTTTTTGAATTCTCTGATTCACTTTTGCCTTTATTTTGCTGCAAGACCTTGTTCTAAACTGTTCTCAGTGCAGGATCCAACAGACAAAGAATAATGGTAATTTGTACGATGTCTTTCCATCATCGGATTCCAGCATCGCCCAGTCTCTCTCAGTGACTTAGCATATTTGAAGAACAAAGTCAGGAAAATTAGGAAATACTTTTTTTTTCAGTAAATTCTGATCTCCAAATAACTATAATTTAAGTTGAAGCCACATTTAACATCAGTCAATTATACAACATCATTTATCACTTCACAGTTTGTTTTCTAAGAGTTCTTTCTTCAAACTCAAAAAAAGTAATTTTCTAATTTGATTTTAAAACTAGCAAGTTTTGTTACAAGTTAGTTTCCATATCTTTTTCTTTGAACACTATTTTAAATCTATTCTGTCAGAACAATTATCAAATATCCTTGTGATTTCTTTCACAATGTATTCTTTCTTGCTATAATGCTAATTAAATGTCTGGTGAAAACAAAGGACAAGCAAAATTAGTCAAATTCCACTTAGCCTGAGACTAGTTCTTTTATCTTTAAAGCCATGGATTTTGGAGTCATTTTGAAGTACCATGGTAGCAAAGCTGTTCAATCAGTACAAAGATTGAACTAGATAGTAATATCTCTTGTTACTATGTAATATGAAGAGGAAATGATAGCAGAAATAAGTAATTATAGCTAAATATGAATTGTACAAATTAGGATGCTTTTGTAATTTAAAAAGTTTCAAAAACTAGAAAGGATTTGGTATGGATTCATTTGCTACAAGAAGTTCATAAAAATGCCTCAAGTGAACATTATTGAAATAATATGCATGTAAGATGTGACTTTTCTCTAAGAAATTTTATCTGAAAAGTCCTGTACAACTTTTTATTTTCAGATAATTGAAAAAATCACACTTGGTATGTGGAATTGAAATATTGTCTCATTATCTACTATAAGGAAGCTCAGCATAGCCTTCCTATGTCTCTGGTTTGGTTTTAATTATAATATTTTCCTATCAATCTCTTGACCTTTACCTCTTTTCTAAAGCATTCGTTTTCCTGAAATTTAAAACCTCACATATATAAGATTTATTCAGTCATATGCATTTTTTAAAGAAAAGTAGTTTACATCTTCATGAAAATTAACCTAGAAAAATTCTATCAAGCATTAAAAAGGCAGGGAGTAAGACTGTCTTGTGTGTAAGTCACTAATTGGATGGATCTTTCTAGATGTGACTGCACTTTCTAGTGCCATCACCTGTGATCTTGTGTCATCCTTAAAATAGGCCTAGATTTTTATTTAGGGGATTCGATGTATGAATAACTCATAGAGGTCTGGGTCTCAAAACCCACATTCCTAACTTCCCTTGTCTGTAAACCGGTTACTGTTGCTCATCTTGCTTTGTACACAGAGACATAAACCCAAAGTTTATCAAATTTCTAAGGTAGTTAGATAGCAGGTGATGAGGATAATAACTGTTCTGAAATTTTATTATTGATTATTGCGTTTCACTGTGGACTGGATTGCAATACTGTCCTTTACATCAAAGTCAGAATTATGAGATCATACATATATGCAGAGAGATGATTGTACAGTAATTATCTGTGGTTTTATGTGACTTCATAAAAATATGGAAGGCAATATAATACATTCTCAAATAGTCTTTATTATTGACTAAAGATTATTTTACTTGCTTGGATATTTGGTTGTTATCTTCCATTTTGTTCTTTCCTCTCTCTCTTTGATTCCATGTACAGCAGTATTTTAATTATGCTTTTGATTTTCCAGCACAGATGCAAAATTGTTTTTTTTCCAGAACTATATCAAAATCATCATAAAGTTGGAAAAAATAAGTTATTTTACACATTAGTGAAATAAAATATATGTACTTGTTTCTCCCTTATGAGAAGAATCAGATAAAGAAGGATTTCCTAAATTGACACAAAACATGCATTCTCCCCTTTAAAGGGGAAAAAAAAATAAAACTCAGACTTTTTAGTTCCCTGTAGCTTGCAGATTATTAGTATAATTCATATGAGCCCAAATCACCAATAAACCTGTTACTGGCTATTTTGGAGGAATAAGGGATTAGGCCTCCCTTCTAATCAGTTAGGGGAAAAAAACCTCCCTTTTTTTGCATCTAGAAGTCATCTTTACAAAGGAATAAATTTTTTTGTCATTCATATCTACTTCATACTGTCACTATTAGAAGTTTATATTCTACCAGTATTCTCATCAATACTCTACCAATAAAATCAACACTCTACAGTGCATGAGGATTTTTTTTAATGCTTTACATGCACTGACCAGGAGATAGTAGATATTACAGGAAGTGTCTTTTTATATATGCATTTGCTAAGAGAATTTAAATGATTAATAAAAATAAGTAGAATTAACACAATTATATTTTTTATTACTTGGGGTTAACTAGCTAGAAAACTGGCTATCTTGCCCTAAATTGTTTTGCTATTAGATATATCAGCACAATGTTCTCAAAGATCTCTGTGGAATATAGCTTTTATTTAACAGAAAATGCATCAGAATGCTGCTATCTGAGTGTGAGGTGGCATGTTGATTAGCAATTAGTGTTCTGAAGTGCTCAGCAGTTTCAAAGTTCACCAATAGCAAAAGATAGGATCTGGGCCAGAAAAAGGAAGTGCTGATGTTGGAACTGCCTGCTGTGAGATCCTGGTAAATTTGGAAGATGGGAAGTACTAAAGGATGAGAGAATTTTTGAGAGATTTTTCTCAGTAATAAATGCTATTTCCTTTGAGACACTGGACTAATCAAATACTGTTACATCTGCAGGATTAGCATAGGGCATTTTAGGAGGTAGTTCAAACTATACTAACGTCTAGTGTCTTGGTTTCTGGTATTGGCTGAAAAAAACCCAGCAACCCCTGGAAAGCAGTTGAGGTTAATGTTGTGGCAATGGTGGAGCTTATATTTGATGAGGGACACAATGGTGGATGGAACCATCAATCTCAGTCTCTTTTCAATGAGTACAAGTCTCCACAGCAGAGAAAAAAAGTTGTAGTTTCACTGGCTTTTGTCACACAGGGGCATGGACGATGGGAATCTGCCTTCTTTCTCAAACTCCATGACAAAAGTTTAGCCTTAACTACTTGGAAACTCGGGGATTGTTTTTCATAGTAACTACAAAGGCATATACTGATGTAAATCCATTTGGCTTGATTCCATCCTCATACTGACTTGAATGAAAGTACACTGTAATCAAGTAACTTACTTCGGGATAAGTAGAGTTAGAATATAGTCAGGTCCCTGGTCTGCTGTTACTGTTCTTTTTTCTCCCTTTTGATTCTGGGTGCTTAAAAAGAGAGGAAACTGTCCTGCTTTCCCACAATGTTACATTTTATATAGTCAAATGGACTTGTGCAGAGGCAATGCACAAAATTCCAAGAAAAACATCACTTTTTACTTGGAAAATGTATTTTTGTGGGCATCTCAGGTTTCACACTTAATTGAAAAAAAAAATATTTGTCTCTCATCTGCAGTAGAAATTCTGTCATGCAGCCCATTTAACCTAGGATTAAAATCTTCTGTGCAGGAAGGAATTTAAACAAAATTTTCTTCTCTCAGTTTCATTTGATGAAATACCACTGCTTCATATCATAGAGGAACCCATTCTGAGGGTCTCCAAGGTTAATTCTTACTGTAGGTCCATCCTGAGTGGTGCTTGTTTTCATCCTACGTGGCGCAGTGTTTTGCTGTCTTTGCTCTATGGCTTATTTTAAGCAAGGGTAACATAAATTATGACTGGGTAATAAAAATATTACCTTTGGCTACCTCAAGAGATCAGCTACATTATTCATGAGACTTTGTGCCTGAATTAGGCTACTATACCAGAAATAAAATAACGAAATATTGGATAGGAAGATGGAGTTATTCCTATTTCATTCCAGCAGGAATAAGGAAAAATAAAGAAGAAAAAAAAAAAAAAACACCTCAGTGATTTTTATTTAAATCTACTTGTATATGGTATCTTTTAAAGAGAGTGTGTATTTCTATTCAGCACAGTTGCCAGGTCAAATGCTGATGTTTACACATTTGACTGTAGCAGTTCTGCTCAACTCCTATCCATACATTGTCCTTTTAAGAAAGAAATGTGTCTGGAGGCAGTCTTTTTAACAACAAAAATCTCCTTGATCTGTCATTGCAGGTGGGATTGAGAAAAAGCTCAGCTTTATTAAGTTTTGTGAGAAAACCTTTATGTCCCTCAGAAGATTTAGACAGTGCTTGTGCAATTCCTTTGCATGTTTCAAAATGCATTAAACACAAAATAAAAATAATAAAAAACCCCTGTACTGTTACCCTTCAGATCATTTTCCACAGACAAAAAAAAAAAAAAAAAAAAAAAAAAAAAAAAAAAATTAAATAAGTTAAATTAATACAATATTTTCTGTGTTGGTGAGGCTTCACTAACAAATGCTGATGTAGTATAGATCATAAGTTTTTACTGAAAGAATTAAGTGTGTGTGATAGCTGCCTATTAACAGATAATTTAAGATGACTCCAGAAATTACTCAGATTTTGACTTCTATTGATACCTTCTTTTACTGTCAGTTTTGCCTGTATTTTCATTGGTAGCTATGGCTGTTAAGTGGAGAAATGCAAGTCCCAGCATGAAAGGATTATTTTGCTAATCTTCCTTAAAGCTTCTCCCCAAGTGTTCTGTCAATATGAGGTTGTTGGTAGAAGACAACTTAAAAAAACTTAATATAAATCCTGGTTTTGGAGCTGTGATTTGAAGTTGCACGGCATTCCACAGTCATGTGGAAGGGTATTTACTAGTACTGGTTTTGTTCATTGTTTCATTCTGCTGTCCTCTAAATCTAAGACCCAATAGGAATAATGTTTTCCTGTAGCTGCCCTGGCAAATATGGCTTTTATTACAGGAGATTCACATAGCTTTCAAATCCAATTAGACTCATTCCATCCTGCTGTGGCATACATTAAAATTTAGAAAATGAATCTTACAGAATGACCTGCTGCTTCTGCTATAGTATTTCTTTCCTTAATTAAAGGTTTCTTCAACCCGAATTTTATTTTTCCTACAGTGGGTTCTTTTAGGAAAGGAAAAATGTGGAAACAGAAAATGTATTCAGAGGTAGTGCTGTAAAAGGTACAGTATGTTCCATCTGAGCTAATAGAGATGACCCACTCGATAATAAAAGATAAAACCATTTCCAGGGCCCTGAACTAACTGCAAGAGAACACACAAGGCAAATATTTTTTTTCTGTGTAGCCTTTCAAAACAAAACAAAAGCTAACACTCCTCCATCCCCTTTTTAGCTATCCTACATGCACATTGGAAATATATGTTTCATTAAGTAAATGAAGCCACTGTCCCAAAGTACATTGCAATGTGATTTCACCAAGTCAAAAGGTTTACTAAGATTCTCCTTAGTAAAAGAGACCCTGCCAAAACCATGGATCATCATAGCTAGAGTTGGACCTGACAGATTCTTGCTGATTGACCAACTCTTAATTTTGTTAGGTGTAGGAACTTTCTGTCTA
>JANHGN010001957.1:22833-78410 GCA_024605025.1 Megaceryle maxima
CAAATACAAAGAACTTGTATACAGCAGATATTAGAGAATGTAAGGCACTTGGAATTATTAGGGAAGAGGCTCTCTTTTGTTTTTTGGTTTTTTTCTTTGAATTGACCAAAATTTTCTAGTAGGAAATGCTCAGAGCAGGACAGATGTAGCCTTGCCAGTGAGGACTATGTAAGACATTTCCGTTCCATGTATAATACTTTTCTTCATGTAGCCACAAGGACATTAATCAGTGGAACTGCAGAAAACACTGAGTTTTATAGAAGTCAAAAGTCACTGAGCACTATGGAAATCAGTGAAAGATGAACTATGACAGAAAGATTAAGAAATTCGTATAGATTCATCATTCATATAGAATGATGTGCCATGTTCTTGATGATCCAGATATAGATATCAACACGTAGGTTTGTTTGGTTTGGTTTGGTTTCTTTTTTTTAAATCTTTTAAATGTCATAGGAGTGATGTTTTAATCCTTTTTTTCATTGTGTCCACTAAACATTTTGGGCCAAGCTCCATTAATGATTATCTGACTATCAGCTCATCTTGAATGCACACAGCACTTTGGCCCACATCTTCAGGGCACCCGACTCATGCCACTGTGCAGTACAACACCCAGAAAGCCACCTCCTCTTACCTGGTTCATGTATCACATTCTAAATCACATCATCATTTTTTGAGTGCAGTGAAATAATTTAGCATAAAGGCAAGGTCTGGTTTGGAAAAATCACCACAAAGTTTGGGTTGCAGTTATAAACATATTTCTTTTTAAAATTTGTTTTTAAATTGAGGGGATGGAAAAATTGACTAACATATATGTTTATTTGCTTTCATTCTAATTGCAAATAATTTTGCCTAATGTGAGCTCAAGATTGTTTGAAACACATATACTCATACACATCATACTTCTCTCTCAACATTCTTTCACATTCTGAAAAGATAATGGGGAAGAAGAATATTCGCTTAAAAATGTAAAAGTTTAATTAAAGATACCTGTATGTGAAGCATCTTTCTTCAGAATATTATTCAATGCTGCCACCTTCAGGCCAAAGTGTATCTAAGCATTTAAGCAGATTTCTATAAAGAATCTTACTCTTTTACATGTTTTCGATTTTAAAAATCATGTTAGTGCTGCTTCTTCTAGAGTTGGGATGAGGAGGACAGGCAGTGGTGGCGTTTAATCAGGAGATTAAAATCCTTGAGCTTAAGGAAAGAAAAGCAGAGGGGAATAAAGCATTCCATTTAATATACTAGACCCATATAGTGTCTGGTTTTCCCTTTAACAAATCACCTCAGACAATTCGAATTAGGCTTGTTCATCTTCTGCAGTTTCCTTTTCTGTTACGTTGTCTCTTGCAAATTTCTCCCAAGTTTTCCTCTTTTCCTCCAACTTCCACCCTGGAAGGATAAAGGTGATTTGTAAAGTGGATAGATTTGGCTTAGTTGAAATTCAGATCAAATTTAAACATTAATTTAGAAGAGAAATTCACTAAATTAAGGAGAAACAATGAATTCTTCTGGAACATAAATTTATGTGATAGTAATTAAACTGTGATCTTAATCCACAGCAAAAGCTATTTGGTCATACCAAATATTTGAGTCTGTCTTTCTTTAAGGGTTCACTGAAAAAAAAATCATAAATAAAGGTAACCCTTCTAAGTTGGCAATTACATTAAGTAACATTTGCTTTGGTCTTGCCTCTGCTGGTTTCTTCCACAATAAGTGGGGAGATTGGTCCATGGCAGTGAAATATTGATTGACTGATCGCAGGATCCCATTTCCTGTGTATCGAAAGCCAAATCCTTTTGAAATACAGCATTACATAAACAGTGCCTTCCACCCAGAGAAAAATGTCATGCTGTTCAGTAACAACAATGGCAAACACTCCCTTTGGACTGAGGCGTAACGCTTCACTTCCCACTTAAATGGTTTTGCACTGTTGCACTAAAGAGCTGGCACATTACTCCCCACAGGTGGCTGCATTTCAGCGGCTGGGTGAAGTGAGTCTCTATTTCATCTTTCAGTCGTAGTGAGTACTAAACATAACATAGGGCTCTTCTATTTCCACAGGCTATTAACCTTCCAAAACATTTACCTCTGAGGCTAAACTTTGCAGGACTTCAACTTCAATTCCGAGAAATGTCTCCATTCAAAAACAATGTGTTAAGCGAGAGTGAATTAAGTCCCTTTGCAACAAATAGTAAGCATATGCTGGAGCTAAAGTGGGGTTGAAAAGGCTTTCTAAATGTAGTTTTTCTCAAAAGTAACATTTTTATTTTAGCAAGTTTGAGCAAAACTGCTTCATCCATTTTTGAATGAGAGAATGGCAGTAAAACACATAACCTAACTGAACTTCTGTCTGTAAAGGCATTTTAAAATATGACCCTTTATTAATAGTAATTTCAGAGGATTTACACAACACAGCAGAAGTCCAGGAGAACTGAAAGCTGACATCTTCAAAAGAAAATGGTAGGTCTACAAAGGTTTATGGGCATCCTTGTCATAAAACCCCCTAGCTTTCTTCTGGGGAAAGTCAACCTTCATCCAGCTGACAACAGGACCACCTAAACAAATGCTTTAAATTCTCTGTTAGCTGAGGGTACTATTTCCTGAATAGGGGAGGTAGAAAGCGATGTTCTCAGTAAGTAGCTGGGCTGGTTGTTTACCCACAGGTTCTTCAACAGCTTCAAGTGTGAGTACAATGCTGAGTGAACTAGGAAGGGAGAAGCTTTATCAAGGAAAGGGAGGCACCTATGTATGTTACAGCTGGACTAACCAAGATGCTGTATATGTCTTGTCTAGGATTGCACAAAACCTGCAGAAAAGGGCAATAGCTAGGCATTCAATACCTCAGTTTCATTCCCACTGTCATTTAGAAAATGTGGCTGAAGATGAGATATTCTCCTCACTTATAAAATGGAGAATTATAACAAAAATTGAAGGACTGTACAAGTGGGTGGTTAGCCACCCACTGCAATAGAAAGAGGAAATAAAAGTGAAGTTAGATACTAGAGGGAGGAAAGCACATCCAACAATAATTCAGTATTCTGTTGCTGGCAAAGGGAGCTTAGCAGTCCAAACAACAGATTTTGAAATATTTAATCTGCAGGATCTGTGGAATTATGTGTAGAAGGAGATGTCTTGCTGTTTTCTCAAATTAAATTGATTATGTTTGTGCATTATATTACACGGATTTATTTTGGTTAGATAGAAAGCTAAATGTCCTTCTTCCCAAGGCAGATTCAGAATCTCAAGAACTTTTTTTGTTTTTCTTACTGTCATGGGTTTCTATCAAGGACACTGTAGCATTGTTCCTGCATCCATGGTAGCTCAGGAACTGGCCTGCCATTGGTTGCTGCCTTGCACTTGAAAAGCTGCTTACCTTCAGTGTTGTCTACCTGGAGGCTTGTTACAATACACTCATCACAGTGGCATCTGAACACTGTATAATCTCTAAAGTGCTGGAGGATGAATGCCTTATAAAAGTAGAATATTATTACTGTATACTCCACTTAAGTGAAACATGCCAAATAGGGATAGCTGCTTTACTGGGTCTATCTCTGTGGAAACTGATGACAGTGTGTAGTAATGTCTGTTAGTTAATCAAGATAGTTTTGGCATATGTTCTGCTTAAGAGGTCTGATTTAGTTTCTGTTAAATAAAGTGCTGTTTAGCCAGGTGATAAATAGGTGTGAAACGCTGAACTGTTTTTTAAATATGTAAGGTGCCAAATAAAAGGCAAGGGTGGCTGAAATCTGTGGCACTGGTTGAGAGTAGGAGCAGTCCATTGGCA
The DNA here is from genome assembly GCA_024605025.1 of Megaceryle maxima. Classification (NCBI taxonomy): domain Eukaryota; kingdom Metazoa; phylum Chordata; class Aves; order Coraciiformes; family Cerylidae; genus Megaceryle; species Megaceryle maxima. The sequence goes on from JANHGN010001957.1 coordinate 26,621, forward strand.
TTGCACCAAATCGCTTTTTATCGTGGCCCTAATGAGCCCAGCAACAGTGGTAATTCCTGCTTGGCGTTTCTGTAGCTCCTGACAGGTGAACTTGTGCATTGTACCACATGAACAGATGCACGCCAAGTACTGTGTCACTCTGTCCAGTTACGGGCCTGACTGCTCCAAAACAACTCAGTGCATGGTACACCTTCATCTCAGGCTTCCCTCAGTGCAAGACATCAAAACTTCTGGAGTGTATGGAGATCATGTCTCTCTCTTTAACAAGCTGTCTTGCCTTTAATTTCTCCCTTGCTAGGTTCAAGTGTGTTTGGGCCTGAGTAGAACTTTTCATGTGAATTCAGTAAGTCTCCTTGGACTGTGGTTCAGTGAAGTGCAAAGCAGTTGTTCTAGTAAATTAAATGGCGGTCTGTGGAAGAACTAACACAGTTTTTAGTGTTGAGAGGTACTGTGGCTTGATAGACTTGGCACACATGGAAGTGCTAAAACTTTGTCTTCTCAGCATTAAATCTTTCACTTAGCTATAATACAACAGTGTATGAGTCCATGCTTTTTCCATGTTGATTTCTCTCACCTGACATATCTTCTTTACAGGAAAGAAACTAAAAGTCTTTGACTTCTATGTCAGAAAAATTATCATGCTAATAAGTGCTGCAAATCATTGTAGTCTTCATAAAGGGATATTAAAATTAAGAACTCCATAATGATTTACAGCCTCCATGGTTAAACACCTTGGGGTGGTTTATTTTACCATGGAATAAAAGATAACTTACCATTTCTCCTGTATGGAGAAGCCTTGAAAATAATGAGATAATGACTGATAAGTCATTTTTGAGTAAAAATTAGTAAAGTCACCATGAAACCAGAAGGTATCTCAGAAAGTATCTAAGCATTCTTTTCAAAATTAGTATTTTATACCAGAAGTATTGTTTTCCATATGAGAAATCCTTCTAAATATTGTGTGCAGTGGATCTGGTAAGTGCTGGAACCTGTGTCTTCTTATAGCTGCTTGAAATATACATTGTAAAATTAAAAACATTCAAAGTGTATTCTGCTTCTGATTTCAGAGAATTTCCATAAAAGTCCAGTGTTTCTATGGTTTTCTTTTCATACACAGCAATTTCTAGCGTCTGGAAAACTTTGGGTTTGCTTCTTATCCTTAACTGAAAGACACCATAAAAGCTACGTGAACCCTATGATGTTATATTCTTCATTTCTAACCTGAACTACAAAATTGTTTGTTAATAAGCTGTGATGATTTTCACTGTATTTGATGTAAATCTTGAATTCTTATCTGCTAAAATAATGTACAGAATTAATCTCATCTAAATTATACTGTCTGAAAATTAAAGCACCTCTTTGTTTTAAATTGTTTTCCTAAGTGCTTCCTCTTCTATGCACAGTTGTTTAAGCAACCTGTTTGGTGGAGTTCCAGGAAAAGGTGAGGTGTGAGTCTCTTTCTGGAGATGCTTTTCTCTGTTTTTCCACTAACAGAAATGGACATTGGCTGGCACATTTAGCCTAAACATTACCTCTTCTCTTTCTGAAACTCATTCTCTGAGTTCATTATGTTAAACTTCTGTAATTCTTTTCATACTTTATTTTGTTTATTTTAAGCAAAAGAGTACATTGCTTGTTTCTCTTGGCAGTTTGTTTTAGCACTAGCATCCTATTTAATATGTCTTCTATTCCCTATGTTTCCTATCTATTTCACAGTTAAGTGAAGGTGAGGCTGTCAAAGTGTTTCCAGTTCTCTGTACCCTATAGGTTCTGGGCTCTTACCTGCCTCTCAGGTGAACAAGTTTATTCAGTTTGTTCAGTACAGAAGCTCTCCATGGAGTCAGGTGATTGCTACTTGTGGGACCAAGAAAGAATTAGGGGCACCTCCTCAAGGAAATTCTCAGAGCTCATAGGCCATAAAAGTATTTCAGAAGTAAATATTGTACTTACAGTAATCTAGAGTACCTCCCAATTCAGAGATGTGGGAACAAAATGTAGCCCTATTAACTTAGCTGTTCCTAGGCTGTGAGACTGGCAATTATTAATAGTTTAGCCCTGGATAGTTAGACAACAAAATTCTTGTTAACTGTTAGTGGGAATCAATTCGTTGCATGGTCTTGATTTATTGTATTTCACAGAGAAAGTGAATCCAGCTTGTGATTAGTTTTATTCGCTGTAAGCCCTTTCAAGTCATAGGATGAAATAAAATTATGACCGAGTCTAATGATGGACATGGATCAAGATGTTTTTTCTCTCTGTCATGAAATGGAGTGTTATGAAAAGATTTCTTTCCATTGTTAGTTTAGGAAAGATGAGTCAAGCAGAAAAACAGAAAAAGAAACTAAGGGGAAACTTACAGTCTGCAGGAGGAGGAGAGAAACCATTTCAGCACTTCCTGATTTGCTAGAAAATACCTTTGCCTCTCTCATCATCACCTTTCATTCCCCCTACTCCCAGTTTATGTTAGAATATTTACTGAGGCTGTTGCCTAAAACCACAGCAGCTAAACCACTTTAGTATGGAGTGAATTTGCAATAGGATTCTTATACTTTGTGCCCAGGGATTGGAAAGAACTCTGCATCATTATGCAAGTGGCATATGTAACAGTTGGGCTAAATGGTGAAACAAAAAGGAAAAGAAAGAAAATCGCTCATGGACATGCCTGAGAATTGACACAATAGATTCCTCTGAAGCGATTCTGTTATATTGTGAAAATACATGCTTGGATCATTTTAAAACTTTTTATTATTTACTTGATAGACCATAACAGCTCTGAAGCTTACTGCAGTGTTTATTCAATAGACCAGCTCTGTATTTTTGGTCTATCATGTAAATATGCATTTGAACAATTCTAAAAGGGCATATTTTACTCAATGGACCATAGTGTCTCCTCTGGAGCCTGTTATGCTGTATGGCATGTTGCAGTTCCAGTGTTAATACAGGCATACTCAGCTCCATGGTGTGCTTTTTCAGTATGCTCTAAGGACTGATTCCCTTCTAACCATACGGGTGCCTGCATGGAAAGGGAGTTTTCTCTGAGTAGCTTTATATTGTGCCAAGCTTTTGTCTGTCTCGTTAAAAAAAAAGAAATGCCTTCAGGAGGTAAGCAGGTCAGTGGGAATTAATGCCACTGTCCATATTTTACTGGAGGATCATATAATTAAGCATGAGAAACCACAACTTCCTCCAATCACCTGGTAGTCCCTGCATGCGTGCTTGAAAATCTTCATTTTCTGGTGTATCTGTGAATGTCTCAATGACACTACCTTAAGGACATGGAATTCATTGGGTTTTTTTAAATAATACAGACTCTTGGTTTTATCTTCCACTGATTCTTATCAGCAATCCTCTGCGGGGGATCTGTATGTTCCCAGTGACCTAAAAGGGAAGGTGGAGCAGCAAGCTGAAGTGTCTTGTGAAAGCCTGAGGTGCAAAGGTTTACTACTCACCATTAACATCTCTTTAGGTTGTGTGAGGGCAGAGTTCTTCTGTAAACAGCAGTCACTCAAAACTACAGGGCTTTTCATCTATGCCTGGATTTTCCACAGAATGACAAAACCTGAGCTTGAGTTATTTGCCTCAGACCTTGTGACAGGACAAGGATCCCATATTAGCTATGAAAACACTGACTTAGTTAAAAGATGGACCAGAATCTCAGTTACTGAATGTTAGCTATATGGCTGTAAATATTTTATATTGTCATTTCTGCTCCTTCCCTTACTTCTGTGGGGAAAAAAAAAAGAATAAAAAATAATAATAATAATAATAAAAACACCTGGATTGTTTGTTTGTTTGTTTTCTGCTTTTCTTTTTTCTTAGTTCTTTCAAAGCTGCTGGTATTGCTGAGGCGTGAAGACCAGTAAGAGGAGAGTTTGCATATGCAGATTTTACTACCTTAATTAAAATCAGGAGCACTTGATTACACTGCTGAGCCCCAGAGCTGCAAATATGTAAACAAAGGTTACATGCTCAGAAAGGAAAATTGAGCCCTAAGTCATGTTTTTGTGATAGACTTTTGTTAGTTCTTAGTCTGCTGTTAATGTGAATCTCACTGCCAAATTAGATTCTTTATTCCTAGATTCAAGTGCATGCTGTTCCAGGAGCACACTTTGTGGTTATTTTGTTTAAGTTTGGGATGGTTTTGTTTTAATTTTGTATTTGCTCCTCTGACTTGGAAAACCCTTTCATTTTGGTTGGTAGGAATAAAGCAATTAAAAGCAGGTTTAGCTTGAAGAATGTGTTGGGGCATATAAAAAAAAAAAAGTGATTAATAGGAAAAACAAGCCATGGGTTTTCATTTATTTTTTTTAGTTGTCCTCCTGTGTGGTTTTAGTCCTTTGAAATCCAGAGAATGCTGTGGTTCTTCTGCCTCCAGAAGAATTTCCACTAGTGGACCTGAAAAAGTGTTTGGTAAAACATTCTTTCTCAGAATGCTTGTTCCTGTCCTTGTACAGTAGTTGTCAGTGACTGACCTCAGCTATGTTGATACAACTGTCCTTGATAAATTGGATCATTCAAATGACCTGTTCACAAGAAAAACAAGAAAAAAATCCCAGCAGAAGATCCTGGTACTGTGTGCTTGCTCTAAAATGGATAATTTCAATTATCTACTTCGTAGCACAGTTCCATAAACATTTCTGGTGTAACTGAGAGCCCTGGTATGATCCAGGGAAAAAAATGGCTGAGGAGGGATAAGTAGAGGAAGAATAATCTCTTAGATAATATATCAATGTCATGAGCATGCTTTGCAGATGGACCCTTTTACATAAAGACAGTAGTGTTACACGTCAGTTTTCCTATTTTTTTTCTAAGCATAAAACAGTGTAGCAGTGCAGAAGATTTGCTTTTCTTTCAAATATGTGTTTTAATGAGCTGTCAGGTTCCCCTTTTGTTCAGTTATCTCTCAGTCTTAACAGATAAGAACAGTGGTGGAACAGAGATGGGAAGATACTTATACTGGTGTAGCTCCCTCAAGCTCACAACTTCCCAGGGTGTTTCCTTAAGAAGCCATGTATATGGTGCAAAGTAGGTGTACTACTCTTCCATGCTGCTTTGTTACATTTGCTTTGCAAGGCAAAAGTGACTGTATGTGCTATTAGTCAGTAAAGAATAAGACTGTTAGTTTAGGTAAGAAGCTCTGGGATCTTCTAAGGTTGTAATGTGATGTGCCCTGTTTGCGTTTTTAAAAAAGAATATTACAGGGATTTCTCTTTTTTTGACATTTATCTTAATTTTAACACTTTGAGGTCTTTTCTGCTTAGTCGGACTCCTGGGTTTGGCTGATATGAAAAATATGTAGCAAAATTCAGTATCTGCACAGATAATCCCCCCGAAATAGAAAAGGCTGACATCAGTATGTCACATTTACAGTTTGTAAATTCCACTAACTTATTTCATTTAAGGATACAATTCAAGCCCACCCTCCAGACACAGCCTCTAATCAATTAGGAGTAACTGATTATAAAGGAAAATTTGTAAAATAAATTGCCATAAACTTCGCAGGTCTGATGAAAGCATAGCTGGCAGGACCTAAGTTCAAGGCAGATCATAGCTACCAACGTGCCTATCAGAGTACAGCCTTGGGTGAGAGTTTTGCTCTGATCTGTGACATAGAGAATTCACGTTATCTGGAAAATGGATCTCTGTATTTTCTCTTAATTTTGCATGGTACTTAGTACATAGCCAAAGTAATACCTAAACTAGATTATTAATAGAAAGCAATGTATTTCCTAAAGATGAACTAGAACCCAAACACAAGGGACAAGTTTCTATTATCAGGATAAAGTATGTTCTTTTGTCAGTTCATGCACAGATCACATTAACATTAATGACAGTTTCAGACACACACGTGTATGTCTCTCATTAACACTAATGGGCAATACATGCACATAGATCTCTGGTTAATACTGATGGGAATTACATATACGTGCAACGCTCATTAGCATTAATGAGGTTTCTCCTGTGGATATCTAATGATCATTAATGGGAGTTACACGCATGTGTATTTCCCATTAACATTGGTGGCACGTGCATCTCTCATTAATATTGATGGAAAATACAGGAAGCCATATCTCATTAATATTAGGAGTGATGCACACAATGGAAAGAGAAAGTTATTTCTGCTATATCCTCAATGACGAAAGTTTGAACTGTTGTTCTGTTCTAAAGCAACATCAGTTTGTGCTGTCTTTTGGGGAATTACTCAAGGTTTTTATGACCTTGTCCACAAGGCATAGGTTTCCTTCCCACATGAATGAGTAGTTCTGAAAAGCCCAAATATTCTTTTATTTTATACCAAGTAGCATGTAATCTCTGTCGTGTTTTTTTAAGCAAAAATATTTCTGAATTGCTGCTATTTCAAAGAAAATTCTGTATATGCTTTTCACAGCATAGGGGTGGCACACACCAGCTGCTGAGTTATTGCTCATATGCACACAAAATTTATTATAAGTTCTTGTGATCATAACTCCATTTTACATCATGCACTAATGCAGTATTGTGTTAAATTCTGAGATGGTTCTTGATGAATGTGGTAGAGACTAAAGGCCATAGCTTCTGTTTGGACTAAAAAAAAGGTACAAACTTACTATAGTACTGAGCTTCTTGTCCTTACAGTTACAAAGGGATTGCAATTCGGTGCTCCTTTCAAAAATGTGCTTTCAACCCTGACAGACTGTTTTCCATGGGCTTTTCTGTAGGACTGTATTTTAGATCTCCTTTTGAACATCTGTCATTCCTGTTGTGTAGTGTCAGTGCAGAGCTCAGGGTGTGAGGCAGCCGAGAAGTCTGCTCCTGGAAAGGACAGGACAGCCCTCTCTCCTCCGTGGGGCATTGCTGCTTGGGTGAGTGCTGAAAAGCTAGGAAAAACCTGCAGCTCAGCACCTGGATGGCACATGGTGTCCATGTAGCATGAACAGGGATGAGCAGACAGCTCTAAGGAAGAATTTTGATCTCCCTTTGAAGTTACATATATGGAGACAGGGGAAGGAAATTGCGGAAAGCCCTGGCCTGAGAATCAAGTGATTTGCAATCAGTTCTCATCTTCACATCCCACTGCAGGATTAATTCTTCTTTTTCTGTTCTTTGATATACCTACCACCTTGTACACAGAAATTATAACCTGAAATAGGTTCTCTAGATGCCACTGTAATCATTTATCTGTGGTTAATACTAACAATAAAACCATATCAGATATATACTATTTAAAACAGAAACTAAAATATTTAGTTTTAAAAGTCCCTTTGGTATGATAGGCTTACTGCTTTTCTCATCACTATACAGAATTAGAATACCCATCGTCCATGGAAATTAGTTACAAAAAAACAATGTTTGCAAATAATAGATGACAAGGTTATGTTTGGCAAACATGACTGTACTGTATCAGGTTCCCTAAGGCTGCACCTTCCTATGCCAGTAGGTCCCCTGCTGTATAAGAAGGTTTCAGTGTGGGGAATGGCAGGTTCTATCACTGAGGCTGCTGCTCCATTTCAAGAGCCTTCTAGAGAGAGGGAGTGAGAGTGTAAGAGCAGTTTTAACTCCCACAAGAGACTAACTCTCATGAGCTTTTCCCTCCTGCCCTTCAGCAGCATGCATTGAGCACTCTTTTGTTGCATATTGGTTCCTCAGCATTGCAGCCATGTAAGAGGTGATTACCAGCAGATGTTTTATTGCTGGGCTCCCTGACGCCAGCAGGGTCAATGTGTTATATAATCTGCTTCAATCTGTATGAGGATCAACAAGTTCAGATACAGCCCGCATAAGTGCATAGAACTCTTTATAAGCAAACAAGCATATAGACTCGGACATATGTTTGCATAAGACGGACACTTATCCACACTCACATTCACCCATCCTTGGGAAGTCTAGTACAGGAAAGGTGATTCTAGTGCTAAAGGATGACAGATGTCAGAAGACATCAAGGAAAGTCACAACAATAATATTCTGTCTGACTACAGTGGCATTAAAGATTCTAATCTGTAACTACAGCTTTCACTTATAATTCAGAATTCAGCTGCTAAACAAACTAAATAATTTATCAAGTACAATATGTTCTAACTCTACAGCTTGAAAAAGCTGCAGCCATACCTTTGTTTCAAAGAGTCACCAAATGGTGGAAATGTCAACCTCTTCTTTAAAGTGTTTCTTCCTCAATTCCCATGGTAGATAGCACTGATTTTTTTTTTTTTTCCTAAAGATATTTTATTGTTTTTCTACTTTTCATCAGGGTGGGGTTGCCATGGTGATAAAGTAGGATGTCTTGCTGGATTTCACCTTTGCTGTCTTGCTTCATATGGTTTTCTCTCCTCAGAGCAAACATGGTGGATGCAATGCACATACAGATGTCTAATTTCAGATTTCTTTCTCGAGTGTGGTTGGCAGCTGCTCTCCTGAGACAGGAAGGCAGCACTTTGCAAGCAGCATTTCACATTCATCCTTCTGCTCTCTAATGGCCACCATCACATGTCTCCCTTGCTTTGTGTGCTCTTTTAAGATAGACAAAGCTTTTCATGAAATACCTGCTTCCAGTGTAAACAGAAACTTTTTTTTTAAGTATTTCAATTAGCTAAATGACCAAATCAATTCCCAAAGTTAGTCGAGGCCAAATGGTGAAATATGCCACAACGGAAGTTGGAAACATCCATTTCATATCTCAGCAATATGCCCAGAGCTAAGCCAGTTACTGGATTTTAAAAGATGGGTTTAGGTTGTGAAGCTGCTATCATGATTGTGCCTCTGAACTGGGTCTCCCCCTTCTCCTGTGTCAATGTTTCTTGCTATCCTAATTTCTCAGTTAAACTTCTAGGACTTCTCCAAGAAAAAAAAAATCTTCAAAAATTAAATCACTCACCAGGATGAAGAGTTTTCATCTTATATCTCTCTTGAGCATCTTTGAAAACTAGATTATAAGTCTGTTATCTATATCTGAATTTCACAGTGGTAGCATCTCAGAAATCCAGATGAAAAGGATGGTAAATTTAAACTTAAGTCACAGTCCCTCAGTTTGAACCTTGCAGATCAGCTCTTCTCTCCTTGTGGAGGACCATCAGTGGAAATAGTTGGTATTTCAGGGTATGCTAATGAATAACGCATCCCATGAAAGCATCTCTAATATAATCAGAATTCAAAACCCCATATCCCAGTAACTATATGTGACAAAAGAAATTAAAAAAATACAGAACATTTTTAATGTGATATGATTTTTTTTTCCCCTTTACTGTTTGGATTTCTCTTTACAATTCAACCAAAGTAAAATGGTGATGTGTTACATAAATTCATGTGAGTTACCCATGATGCCTTTCTTTGCTTCTTTACAATACTCTACTTGTAACAGCCAAGCTGGGAAAACATTTCCTGATTTCCAGTTCAAGGTCTTATCCTCTGCTTTCCTTCTGTCTTACTCACTAGGCTTGCATGAAGTTTCCCTCTGATTTTACTAACAGTGCCCTGGCAGAACATCAGTGTCATTCTAAAGTATCACTATAATATTTGTTCTTCTGACTACATCGGCCAGTCCCACTTTTTCTCTTGAACAGATACTATAATTATTGTTCAAACATTATAGTACCCTAGAGTGACACGGACATTGTCTAGCTTTTCCATTTCATTAATGCTTTAGAAAACTTACAATCTGGGTAGAAGACAAAAAGCAACACAGGCATATCAAGACAGAGGGGAAGAAGGGTGCAATGAGACTACGTGACTTTGCATGCAAAACAGCGATATCAGCACCATGATATTATCTCTTACTTTTGGGGTATTATGATAAAAAAGAGACTGAAGAGGAAACTCCAGAGCTTTCGAATGGTTCTTTATCTATTCCTTCAGGAGCGCTTTCATAGGGGCAACAAGCACAAAGTTACGTTAGCAGTTAGTATAAGAGATTGGCTTGCCAGATGAATGGGTGCTAAGACTTAATTTCTTAATAAAGTCACTTATAAGATTGAAGAAACTTTTCTGTGATCTGAGAAAACACAGTGCACATTATTTTGCTGAACTGGAATTTCTGGTTTCAACCTGGTAGTAAGGGTCTGCAAATACAGGTGCATTGCTACCATCATGGCAAGGACTCTATGTACTTCAGAAAACAGACTCTGCTTACTATTTCTGCCTCAGACTAATACTTCCAAGCACAGTAAGTTACAGATACATTGATAATCATATTTATAGAGTAAACTGTGCTCTTACTGCTTAGACACGACCAGGCAACCCTGTGTCTTTGAGGAACCCAGTTTATTAATGAATGAAGTCCAGCTTCAGCTGGTACCAGTAAGCTTTTCCTCATAGCAGTTGTGACAGTGACTCATTTTAGTGACCCAAAAGAAGGTTCTGCACGAAAAAAGCAGTGTTCATTCTGTCACCTGAAATGTGCAGCATGTGTAGGTCCTTATCCTGGAAAACTGAGCTGCAGCTGCTGACTTGTTGCTATTTTAAGAATGTACCAAACCCCAGGCAGCAAGCGAGAAGCAAATCAGAATGTCTTTAAAAGTAGTTACATTACTTAACATTTTTATCAGGAAATTTAAAAGTATTTTGTGTGACTATTACTATTATCCCTAGGTTATTCATGATGGGACTAAAATAACATATAGATCAGCTGTACATGAGAGTTAAATGATAAAAAACAGGAATGAGACCCCTCACCTTGGCTTTCTATTGCATGTGGTAACTATTACATAGCCCCGTGCCATGTACTTTTCTGGTATTTGCAATGCTAACTCATCTGCACTCTCTATAGATGACCATATGTGGGGGTGGGGGGAACCCTATATTTTGGGAAAGATATGTTCACTGATCATAGTCTAAAATTCATTTAGTGTGAAAACCTGAAAGCTCTTGAAAATATATCCTGGACTTTTGCTGAGCCTGCCAAGAACAGTGATAATTAATGGAAGAAAGTTTTGTGACAGAAACAAAAGGGCTGACTGTATGTTTTGTTTATAGTCCTATACTATTTCTCTAAAAGAAAAATGGAATTTTTACCTGCATTAAGAGGTATTAGAACTGAAAACACTATATTATGGTGTGGTATTGCCTGCGTGCCAGTGTGTGAGCTCTATCCATAGTTGATTCAATTGGGAAAACCCATGAGCCAAATACCAGCTTTGTCATGTGTATAGTAACCATGATGTTTGCAATATCACACTACAGCAGAGGTTCAGTCAGGTACAGTTATATTCTCCTAACTCTACATAGCATTAAAAAAAAAAAAAAAAAAAAGAAAAAGATAGCTGCCTCAGATCATTGTATTCTGGGGGAAAAAATCAACATCTGCAGCTGAGGATGATTCCAAACTGCTGCAGAGAAAAAAAAAATTCTCATAGGGTTGAGTGCTGTAGCATAAAGCCAGTAAAATACAGCAATGCAACTGCAGTGATGATAGGCTAAATAGAAGAGTTTAACATGTACGCATGTGAACACATCTAGGAAAAATATTGTAGTCTTCTGAGAATTCTTGCAGACCAGATAGAGAGATGTCCTAGATTTTTCCTATTTAGTATTTCAATATATTAGCAATGGTAATAGATAATTTGCATATATAATAGCTTCTGTGTGTTAGGATAGTAAAGTTATTTACAACTTTAATCTAAAAAGGTTTCTTTAAGCACTATATGCATGCACCGTGCATTTATTTGGCCGCTATGTAAACAGGAGTATTAACAACTCTTGTCTAGGCTATGGGAATGACTCTTCCTAAAATGATAAATACTCAGTCACCCTTTAATTCACTTTCTAACCCTTCTGTTGAGATGACCAGTAAGTCTGTTAATTGGTAGTGGTCACTCATGACAGGAGCAACAGCAGTCTGGGAAGCAGAGCAGGGTCTGTGACCTCCTTCCAACTGCTACAAACAACTGCCTGTTTAGGAGGATTAATTCCAATTCCTTTCTGCTGACCTGTGCTGGATTCGAATTACTATCCTAAAAGCAAAAGCCTGTGCAAGGGCCATAACCAACTTTAAATTAATTTATTTTTAGGACACCTTAGAAGAGTATGAGCAGAGATGAGAAAGACTTTGAACCCAAGAGATCACTGCTCTTCAAACAAACAGCGGATATCTGACCTATAATTGAAGATAGGTCATGTTATCTTATTTATTCTGGATATTATAGTACCAACAGGTAGTCAAAGAAACAGAGGAGTTGTAATATTAACAAAATTCATATGCTGATGAACCAGAGCTCTTTCATGTAAGAACTGAGTTGTCTGTGCAATTGCATGAGAACCATTTCAGTACATAATCTCTTATTCTTCAGCTGTGTTGTCTTTAATATTAACCATTGTGTTTATTTCTGTACCTGAGTAACTTCCTGAGAAGGGATACAATATCAACAATCTTGAATAGTTTAGAAATTAGCTGATATGTACTTGCAAATGTTTTAGTCACCTTGCCAAACAGAATCGATAAGCAAATATCTGTTACCTGGAAAATGGTTCAGATAAATTAATGTATGTATGAGTAAATGAGTATGTATGTATCACTGCAAAGGTATCAAACAGACCAGGTCTGAATATTCTTATCTTCAGAAATTTGATGCAAGGCAGCTTACAAGCAAGAAAAAAATATCCTTTCTGATTAAAGAGTATTGGGAATGCCAGGAGAGCCCTTGATTTCAATGCACGTTTTAGACAGTATGAATACAACATTAATACAAATCTGAAAGATTTAAATCTTGTTAGAGTGGACCAAAACTGCAGTTCTTGCCAACCACACTGCTCAGCCTGAAAGCACACAGGACTTTATTCCCACTTTCAAGAACCTAGCAGCTCCCTCTCTGACAACAGAAACCACTTTGTATCATCACAACAGGCAGAGACATGTCAGTGAGGGTTGTAACTGCAGTCAAGCACCTCAGAGCAAAATCAGACAAACTCTTTAGTGACAAAGATTCAATGTTAGTGCAAATGCCACTAGTTATAAAATAGTGAGGGGAAAAAAAAGACAGGCTCTATAGGTGAAATCCCAGTAGACTGATTCATTTTTTTTCCATGAAGCATTAGTAAGGTTTTAAATAGCTGCAACCTGCATATTAAAAATGCCCACGTGTATAATACATGAATAAGGGCACCTTGGCTGAATACATTATGGAACAGAACTGTCATCTTTACCCCCTTCACAGTCATACTTTCACTTGCTCATGTGAATAGACAAGAACAGTGAGGAGCACTTATCAAAAGTTAAATTAGACACCAAATCCATGGATTAAGACTCTATTTTTAAAAAATAAGCATCCCTCCACCAGTTCTTTTCACTGCTTTCTCAAATCAGGCCATTTCTCTGCAGCTCTTTATTTAGACACAAAGCCACAAAATGATATTTTATCCAGTCTGACTGGGGCTTTTTTGTGATTCGTTCACCTGCTGCTCCAGCAAGACGTAATCCTATCTTCATTTCTATACCTAAGAGACAATTCAGATACAGGAAAGTACGTACGCTACCGAAAGGAGGCTGCTACAAATGCTGTGCTTGATATATGTGAAGTTTGGCAAAAAAATCTCTCTGCAGCTGTTTGTCTTTGTATTTAGGATGAGAGGATATAATAATGCACTTGCAGGCCAGGAGTGACTCTCTGTATATTTCACCAAGATATGTAGATTTTTATGCTGTGCTATTCAATAAAATACACAATGTTTATTTTGACAAGCCATAGTTTCCTGGCCCATAAGCCCATTTCAAGAAACAGAGACACAAAATTTTTGGATCAAAGTAGTTTGACTTTTTCCTCTTAAGTATTAATTCCCTGTATAACCATCATTTTGCAGCTCTCTGTAGAAAGACTATCAATTCAGCTTTTTAATGACTCACTCTCTCTAACGATGGAAAAAAAAAAATAAAAAAAAGAGTGGCAAGTATTCCGGTAGAGATGGCTCTTGTCTATGGCACTGATTTTTAGGTCTCAAACAAGTGGAACAATGTATAGCTCCAAGTGATAAAGCTTATGAATTGCTGTTATTGGTAAGAGCTTGCTTAGGAAATTAAGTGCATGCCTACACTTCTATTTTATATTCCATGGAAATTAAAATCATTTTAGGCCCTGCATGCAGACCTTTACAGATATCTGAACTGTATTTTTTCCATCTGACTCATGTCTCTGTGAGTCATTTATAGCACTTTCATATGCAGAGTGATTTTTTTAGTCTATTTATGATGCTCCTTTGAGTATACTTAAGAACTTTTTAACAGGGGCTGGGCACACAAGGAAAAAAATATTTCTTCTGGACAACACACTGATAGAAATGGCAACAATGTTTAGAAAATGGAAATCCTTCCTATTGTAACCACAAACAAGTTCTAAGTAGGAGCAGGCTCTTACCTGTATTTACTACATTTCACTGTAAGTAAGGAAATACAGAGTACCCCTCTTGTGTGACCTTGGCAAATCATGCAACCTTGGCAATGCTAAGATTTCATATGGCCTCAGAGTTGAACAAAAGTCCCAGACTTCATGCAGCAGCAGAGAGGACTGCCTCAGCCCTTCACAGGCTGTGCTGTCCTCAGGTCCTGAGAAGTAGCTGGCAGGGAGGACAGAGTGACAGAGAACAACCTCGTGAAACAACATTTTGGCAATCTACATTGTACCTGGGAACAAACATCAGTACTGCAGGGAAAAAAACCCAAAAGATGCAAGATCACTAAAATGGCAGAGCTACTGTGTTTGCTTAAAGAAAAAATAAAATCAGCAAACAAAGGCATAAGCAAGTAAAGGACTCAGGAGTTTATTGTTACCTCCAGCAGAGGTTTCACTGTCCTTGTGTTATGCACCATTCTATTACACTAAGGGTGTGAAAATAAAATTTATTTCTTCTTCAGTACTGTTTGCAAGCTGCTCCCAAGTCCCACATCAACACACACTTCTTACTTGAAAATGGCTGCCAATTGGTGAAGATAAGAAAACAAAGCAATCAACTCAAATTTAAAATTATTAGATAGTAGTTAGCAAAAACATTTTTTTTCTGGTTACCTTTTCAAACCCCTACTGTGTTAAAAAGGGAAGGGGGTGTGAAAAAAATCCGAAACCTCTGAGACACAGTGCTTTTGCGGGAAGATTGGAATGGTCTTTTCAGGGCTTTCTCTTTATTTTGAAAATGTTTAGAAATATAGATTAGAACAGACCAAAGAAAGGGATTAGACACCCTAAAAAGAAAGCATGAAACAATATTAAAATTATGTGTGAATTCATTCTTGCCTGAAGACATGCTGAATTCATAAGGAGAGTCCCCCAGGATATTTCACAGTGTGGTGGTACACAGCCTGCTTCCCTGACAGGTCATTACTGCATATCATGCTGCGATCTGGTACAGGGCACACTGGTGGCTGCTTTACCTGCCTTTGTCTCAGTGTAGCCCTTGTAAATATAAGTCTCCTTGGAATGCCAAGCATCTAGGCAGACTCAGAAGACAACAGGTGATTGATTTCCACTACAAGACAGAACTGTCAGACCAAGTTATCTTGAATTCAGAAGGGTTATGGCCAGGCTCCTTGCAAAACTTAAATGTATAACATGGACAGCTTTGTGGGGTTGGCTCAAAGTACTCCTTTCTGACTTCGTGCAAGTTAGCAGACTCTGAGTGACTGACAAACATCAGTTAAGTAGAGGAAGGGAGCAGAACAGAAAATACAGAACAGGAGTGCTGAATATGAAATGCATAATACAGATGCATTAGTATGGATGAAACTGTGAATAAGAAATACTTCATTAGTGAGATATGGTGAAGGCACACCTCACAGTTCATGGAAAAACTGCCTTTCTGTGTTGCATGGTGTTTCTCAGATGAGAAAATCTGTGGTTATTATGACAGTTTTGCATGGCTGTTTTGAAACCTAGGCTGGCTCCTCTGCATTCACAGGAGGTGTCAGCGGCACTGATGACTCTGAAGAGGGAAGGAAACCCCCTTCAAGCAATCTTCCTCTGGCAAGAAATTGTCATCTGACCCAGCCCACGTTCTTCCCAGTTTAGTAGCAAAGCAGTAATAGAGTAAAAAATGTGAATACTTGGAAATGGGACTGAGTTTGATGATCTAAACCCTTTATCAGCCTTAGGCCTTTGGAAGTTCTCATTGTTTGTGCAGACTTAGTAAATAAAAGCTTTTAAATACTGAGTGATGCTTATACAGATTTTGAGAGCAAATCAGCCAGAATTCCTGTTTGGAAACTAGTGTAGCTGTGAAAGTTTTAGGGATACATGGATAATTGGAAATATAATTTTACTTCTCTCCAGTAAAATATTCAGTCTTCTGGAGGCAGGCAAAATTTTAAGGCTTTCAAAGATGCTGGTTATTTAGATCTGTTTGCATTTAGATTCAGAACCTGGAAAATTAGTCTTTAGCATTATTAGTACCCTCCTAAAACTAAAATACTAGTGAGTATACTACCAGATACACTCTCAGAATATGGCCGTACAATGGGAAAAAAAACCAAAATACTCAACTTCTATGCCAGATTAAAATAATTTTAGTTTTGGCCAATTAAAACAATTCTTCAAATCCACTGTGACTTTTCTGACTAATTGGACATTGAAATCACTTACTTTTTGAAATGCAGTAAGAAAAAAGCATCTTAACATTAGAGTATGAAATGTAACCCATGATCTTATTGTTCTTATTTTAAATATGAATGAACATTTCTTATTACAGTGGAACAGAAAAATGTGTGAATCAATAAATGGTGCTTCAGTATTAGCAGAATTGAGGAAGTGCAGCAGGGGATAAAAAATAGCTAGAGGCTGCCTTGTAGTTGTTACTTACCTACCTTGTGAAATCTTCACCTCTGTACTTTTTCTTTCTTCCTTTCTTTCTTCTTTCTCAGAAATAGCCTCAGTCAGTTTATTGATTTGTTTTTACCCCAGATTTTTAAATTGTAAAAGTAGTTGTGACTTCTGGTTTGACCAGATACCATCACCCTGACAGCACTTGTAGGCTTGAATCACAGCTACTTTCTACAGTTGGAAAAGTCCCTAGGCTATGAAGGCCCTGCTAGATCATTGGATGGGAATCAGAAACCAAGGCTTTCTTACTGCATTTATTTGTAACACATTGGTGGCTTTAAGTGAGCTTTAATAATAGTTTCTTGTTTAAGCACTGGTGTTTTTAAGCCACTACATGATAATATGACAATTGGAAGACAAAGGGTCAATTATTTATCAATGTGGATTAAGGAACAAGTGAGAGGGTCAATACGCTTATTATATGATGATATGGTTAATCAATGTGTGCTCATTCTCTGTTTGATCTGCATGACTGAGTTAAATCCTGCTCCGTTGTGGGTATAGAGGGCTCCTTTGCATTACAGCCAGCCTGTTTTTCATTACAGAAAGGCAAAAAATGGTGAATGGCTACATGGGCATACATGGACATTCAGTGGACTGCACAAAGCTAAATTTCTTTGCTTGCTCACATGGTACTAATGACCAGTAACATAATGGAAGTAAACAGATGACAAACTGAGATTTTGAGAATAAATTTAATGCTGCACACACAAAATGTGACCAGGCAAGTAAATGTGCAGTAATGTTGTGTCATAGCAGAGAATGAGGCTTTGCTGACTCAGCTTCCCCATCTGTAAAGGGAAACGCAAAGTTTCATGGTATCCAAAAAATGTTTAAAACCAATCTGTAGATCATGCAAGTTGTTGGATTTTTTTCAGACTATTCCTAGTTAAAAATGGTTTCTATTTAGGACACTCCTTCATGCTCATTTGCTTTTGTAATATCTCCTTATTTCTATATTCCATTATTTGATTAGCCCACTCTTAAATTCCTCTCCCAACATATTGCTAGTTACCATACCAACCTTTGTCAATGTTCAGCTATATGACATAATTCTCATAGATGTTCCCCCTCAGTCAAATTTTTCTAGTGCTTTAACATCAGCATTTCTTTTTGTTATTTTTTCCCCTAAGCTCAGTATCTCATCATTTATCATTGCCCTTCATTTATAGCTTGTCAGACAATTTTAAATCCATGAGACAGTGCTCATTTCCAACCCAACAGAGATTAATTATTCAAGTATGATTTCTGAGGTATTGCATCTGATGTCTACTGATGCTGGGTAGAAGATCCAATATTGCTCTGTGTTGCAAATTTGTGACCCCCACTGTAGTTGCCCTGTGTTCCAGCACATATGTCTAGGATCATAATTTCACTCGTTTATTGCTCATGCTTCTGCTGTCAGCTGCTTACTTTCCTTTAAAGAAACCCTTCAAACCAAACAAAACAAGCAACAAAAAAACACCTCCTCACATTATTTTCCTGGGGTTTGTAATGTGATTTACCAGAATATAATTTCCACGATTACTCTTTATTCATCTTCTAAAGTTCAGTGCCGTCCAGCCATCTGGTGTCTCATTAGTTCTGCAAAAGCCCCAGCCTAAAAAAAAAAAAAAAAAAAAATTACTCACATGGCTAATTTTAAGTATGTGAATCCTAATGATGCAAAGGAGACTGCTCATAATTCTTGAGCCAGGCATACAGATAACTCTTGCAGGACCAAACAATAAAATACTTTCAAAAGATTTCCTTGGTTAATTGTATAATGTAATTAGCATGAATACTGCAGTGTACTTCACGTAGAAGTGCTAATAGGCCTGTATTAAGGTTTTCTATGCATTTTATTATAAGCTGTTTATAAATCATGTAGGCATCAGGTTTTTGACAATGTGAAGAGCAGTGTAAATGAGTGTTAACCTGAGGCATGTTGATGGATGTATGCTTTCAGGAGATTTGGAATAAGACTCAAATTCTTCATCATTTCCTAATTAGCTATTTTGCCTTCTTCCTTAAATAGCAGATTTTTCTCTGAAACGATTTGTCCTCACTGATATACATATAAAACCACAGCTTATGTGTCTTACATTCTGCAAACAGAATTCCTTTTTTCTGTCTAGAAAGGTGTTACTGCAAAGGAGCATATTTTTTTCCTTACCCCCTTTTTTGACTATAACTGAGAAACACCTTTCAATTTGTTAATGTACTGCTCAGAAAAAAATATCTATCCTTTAACAATTTTAGAGAGTCATTATTAAGGTGTGAACCATTTTATGAAAGGAGCTTCTTATTGCTATATATCAGAAAAATCCTTCAAACGCCCACTCTTTGAACTTGTGACTTAGTCTGGCATCTCAAATTCTCTTCTGCTAATTACAAAATACCGATCTTGCTCATCACCACCGTAACAAAAACACCTAGATAGGAAGACAATATTGCTTGTCTTGGCAAACTGCAATGTCTCATGTTTCGTTGCTTTCTGCTACCTATTTTATTAAATCTGTTTGCACAGAGACAGTTTTCCACATTCCTCCACAAAATCCTGAATGTTCTTTTGTAGGCTCCTGGATTCAGATTTGGTGATGCGGAATATGCAGGATGAATGTCATTTGCTGTTGTTAATGTACAGAGCCTACCCCAGCTCAGGAATGCATTTAGCTGTATATTTTGTTAAGCAATATAGGAGATTATGTATTTTTGAGTATGGATCAGTGAAATAGAAATCAGGTATGTTTTCTCATGAACTGTAGTAAGTAGGTGAGTGAATTTTCTGAAACCCAGCAACTTAACTTACAGCTTAACTTAATGTGTATTAACTACAACACTGTTCCTTCTGAAAAGGTAAGGGCTCTAAGACAGTTCCAAACTGCTGAAGAGTATTAATAAGAAAAGGAAGAGGCAAATTTACTTACCTACTTCTAACTGACTTGAGACAGCAGGGAGTAGTTTGCGGTTCTTTAGCTTTATTTGTTTGTTACGTGTATTTTGATACATGAACCAGCACTTTGCCAGCCTGGGAGAGAGGAACACCCCACAGACAACTCATCCAGGAGAAACAGAGACTGTCCGTACTCTGGAGTGGAACTATGTACAAATGTAAAAAAATCAACAAATACTGCTTTCCTTAAACCACAACCACACCACAACATATCCCCAGTGGGGTCTTTCATATTAAATTCCCATGTTATTCTTATTTAATCACAGTTCAGATGAGAAATTATTCATGATAAGTGTTTGGTCTAAATACCAATATTAAGTACACTCTGAAGAGCTGGAAGTTTGCCTAGTTGTCTGGCTGTTAAATAAATGCTAAAATGAGAGACTTCCACAGGTAAGGAAAGAATTTGCATGTAAACATCCTGGCAAAAGAAGAAAACCACTTTTAGGCAGCCTCTAGATTAAAAAAAAAAAAAAAAAAAAAGTTATTTCATTTCAGCATTAGCATAATAGTCCTGATGGACCAGTATGCTCTCTGGGATAAGAAAACATAACATCTCCAGAGAGAAAAGACTTTAGTGGAACCAAGTCAGTTCAGGATCATTTAATTCAAAATCTCCACATAATTTCCTTTTATTTAAACCATTATTAAGAAATATCCTTCAGCTTATCACGTGTGAAGCATAAGCTTCCTTTGGTATTAACTTTGACACTTTGGGGATTATATTAATTTTGGTGATAGTACCTGTTAGTGAGCATTTGATTGCCCTCAGTGCAGAAGGATTTACTCTTGTTATTGATTTGTTAGCAAATATATTGGGTAGAAATCCCCTGGTATTGCTGGTAGCTGCAGATTCCAGATTTTATTGGATTTGTGAGCAATTTTCCTCTGTGTTTTAACTTGTGATCGCTTTATAAAAAGAAGAGCCCAAGAGTAAGTTGAAAAACAAATGCTTGTTTTTATTTTGCTGAAAACAAAAGCTGCCTTGTTTTCCTTAGTTCCTGGTTGTTGATTGCATTAGTCTGGGTTTTGTCATGGTTATTCTTGAGACAGGCAACAAACTGAGAAAACATTACTACAGGAGCCAGTAAGAGAGAAGCCATTACCTTTAATGGGCAAGGGGTCATCAGGGCAAATCTCGTTTCATGCAGAGGGTAGAAATCAAACCTATTCACCCTTTAGTTATCACAAATAATTGTATGGACCTCTGTGACTTGTTTTATAGCACTGATTTCCTCCTAAATATTTTTCTTCAATCCTTTAGGTAGGGGTTAATGAAAGCCAAGAATGAACCAGATTGAATCCTTGCCATCCCAACCCCTGCCAGGGTCATGGGCATCCAGACAGCTCTTCCCAACTCACACACACCATAGCAGGCTGGCACCGGGGCTAATGGGACATACAGAGGACTGCCCTTTGCCTGAAGGCAGGGCATAGCCAAGGAGCAGGTCCAGACATCTCTGGGAGCATGTGATGATGACAGTGAGTGTTCAGCTTCCCTATTCCAGTGCTGTGCTTCTGTCTATACTCCAGCAATCAACATATTCTTACTTCATGTTATCAGGTCCCCAGGAGGGGTAAACTGATTTATCTTTCTTCTTTGCCATGGTGCAATCCCTCTGTCTTTACAAACTGGAATTTCTGGTGGAATATCATAGCTGTGTCACAAACAATAAATGCAGAATTGGGGCCCTAGGACACAAAATGTCTCCTCTTTAGCTTTTCATTAAGACTGATTCATAAAACTTGATCAGAATTAACAACAACAATGCCAAAAAAGAGAGTTTAATTAAGCCCATATTGGGAAACGTCTACAGAAATAAAGTGTTTCATTATGTTCTCTTATTATATCCTACAATATTCATCCAATTAAAGTTAGCACTGAAGTTATTTTTAAGATGTGGTATGAATAAGATAACCTAAGATATCATATGATTGCTCCAGCTGAGACATAATAGTTGAAAGTAATTTTTTTCAATAAAAATAACAGTGAATAGTGCTATTAATTCATGGTAATGACGCTACTGGGAGAAGTATATGACTTCCACTGCTGAATAATCAACAAAAGTAAATTAGCTTTAAGTAACAGAATGCATGTGTATGTCTGTGTCTATGTCTGTGAGTGTAAATGACCTTGAGAATAAAGAATTGAGAAAAGCAAATTAAATACAGCTTTAAGCAACCTTTCTTTTAAGTGATGTATTTTGAAATGTAGTCCATAGATATTTTAGGCTCTTCAAGACAGTTAATTGCCATTCTCTTTTTACATATTTTAACTAAAATGTACAGATATATACTTCTAAATGAAACCTTTCCAAATTTTAGCTTTATCACATGAAGAAATAAGGTTTCTGCCACATTTAATTTTTGCTTCTAATGCAACAAAATCAGGAGAAAAAAATTAAACTCAATAAATCTGAAGTTTCTTATCCTTTGTCTCTCAGTCTTCACTGTTTCTTTCAAATATTTCAATACTTATCTCCATGGTGGTAACTTTTGATCAGCCTTTTCAAGCTGATTTAAAACATTCAACTTCCTAACTTAGGAAAATAATTTTTAGCTGTATTTATCTATTAACTTGATTTTGTTTTCATTCTTTTACTACTCTTCCTGCCTCCAAGAAGGTATGTATTTTCCTAAAGCTACCTGCTAGTAGTACTCACTTCTAGTACATTTTTGCTATTTAATCAGATGTGCACGATTTGCACATTTATCTGTGCAGACTTAATATCTTAGTTCAAATCCCTCTTGTCACCTTTGAAAATAATACATTTTGCCCTCTTTGTGGTCCATTTCTTACATTTTTTTTCATCACACCCTACTCATCTCTACTTATTCAATACTTCTTTGCATTTTTTCAGATTACTTTCCTTACAGTCTTTTGTGTTGCTTCCACTTGCAGTCCCTTTCACCAGACTGATAGATTGGTAGCTGTACAGCAGCTATATTTTTTTTTCTCTATTAAACACTCTTAAATACATTAAATGTGTTGTTAGGTGGAGAGAAGCAGCCATGTTGTGAAGCTGATTGACACAGACTTTTACAGAAAAGAAAGAAAAAAATACTTAATTTTGAAGACACTATTTTTCAGGTTGGAGTGCTTCAATCTTCATAGCTGGAAAATTGGAAATACCTAAATAAATGTTGATGATTTAATTTAAGAATATCTGCCCATAATGCCTCTTTCTTGTGTGTTTGTTTTAAGATGGTAATTTTCATATGAAAATGTAGACAGAGATACATAAAGCAGAATCATGGACTTATTGAAATCTTGAGTTTTAGCCTGACTTGAAGGGATCCAGTACTTCTCCAACAGTTTATGTGCTGTAAATGTTCTATGTATGACTATATGTAAACAGAGTATTTTTGTGCATAACCTCAGAGTGGCCATTGTGAAATTATTATATTGGATTGGTGTACAATTGTTACTGACAATTATTTTTAAGCAGGATTTAGGATAGCTTAGTAGCAGATATGCACATTGAGAGACATATGAATTCCATAATGTTACTACAGTCTAAAATTACAATCTGAATGATGATAAATATATGAAAAATAATTAGAAGCAAATTAGAGATAGATTAGTATGGCCATTCTAACCACAATTTATTTTAAGAAAATGAAATCTTACAGGTGTGACGGCATAAAAGATACTGAAGTACCTCTTACTATTTCAGGCAACACTGAAAATTAAATCATTGCTACAGCAAGCTACCATGTCATCAGCTTTTCTTGAAAGAGTTAATGCATTATTGTGTTGTTTTAGAGTCAGTTTCCTCCTGCAAGAAACACCATGAGTGTGCTACAAGGCTTCCCAGAAGAAATTTGGTTGACTGTGCTGCATTGTCCTTGCACCTGCTCATCTGGTGTGCCATCTTCTCCAAGGAGTTGGCCGCTGTGGGGATGGACTTAGAGGGAGAGAACCGCACACCTCTTCTTAACTAAGATGTTATTAAAGGTTCATTTTGGTTCATGAAAGCTTCCTACAGGAAACCTGTACTGAAAATCATGCAGATAATTTTGAATAACTAGTAAATATATAATAAAATTATTGTGATTGTGCTGGATGACACTAAGCAGACAAATATGTCTTTCATTGATTAAATTGTATGCCTTAACGTTTTTATTCTCTGGAAATATCTAAAACTACAGAATTGCAATTAATTTAAAATTTATGTTTTCTCTTATGGCTTTTAGTGATAAATCTTTTAAGAGTATTTACAGAAAACAGAAAAGTCTAGATATGGACAAAGCCATTAGAAAAAGTCAAGATCTGTTTGGAAATGTTTTGTGATGTTTTGGCAAGTTAACACAGAACATAGTATCAGTAGGTGTTCTCCAAGCCAAAGTTTGTTTATCCTACATGTGTTCCTACTGAAGACATGGCAAGTAAAGAGAGAACTATTAACTTTTACTAGGTCTGAATTTGATACAATGAAGATTAAAGTAGCATCTAAGTGGGCTGAGGAAAACATCAAGAAACAAGAGCACCATACAGGAAATCCCACTCAATAGTTGATTGCCACCTGAGATGATGATGATGCTTTTCAGGTCAAAAGGTCTTCCTTTATTTCATTTTCTTATATATGCAAGCTAAGCAAATGTCCACTAGAAGAAAGTAATAAAGCAACTTTTTTTTGTCTCTCCCTTACATAGCCAGATTAATGAATCTCTTTCAAGTTAGCAAGCTGACACAGAGCTCCATTTAATGCAATGTTTAGTGTTTTGAGTAAATTTTCTGCACAGATGCTTTTTCCTAACTACCATTCTTTCAGGTAGTGGTCCTGCTACCTTTGTAAAAATAATAAATAATGCAGCTGAGGAAGAAAGAAAATATTTCATCTTTTGCCACAGATAATAATGCAATTTAAAAGGGAATGTGCAATGACCTAGACTACACCCAAATCTCTAAGGAAACTATTTTGTAAATTATAAACTTCTAATTTACTTTGCTTGGCATAGATAATACATACCCTATAGCAGAAAACATCCACCAGTGTATTCAACACCAAGTAATTTTAGCTTGTGAACTCCTCATTCATTTTAAACTGCTACCATACATGAGTCAAAATATTGTATCTGATGATACAAGCAGGATTTTCATGTGCTTTCCAGAAAGCAGAAATAATAGATGAATGAAAATCTCTGCCATGCAGATTCTTTCCTAGAATAACAAATGTGTCTGTGACCTAGTTAGTAAGCAGAGGTGATGACCATAGTATTGATGATATATGCTATTCTGAAGCTATAATAATTGAGCATAACACATTAGGCATGCAGTGAAAATTTCAGGGATGGATTAAAATCCTTCTATTCCTTTTTAATTCCTTGACAATACTACATATTGCTATGTTAAAAACAATCTTCAGAGTGTTTTGCTTACGTTTGTCAGGAGGTCTACTTAATTTCAATTACCTCTATGTGTAAAAAGTCAGAACCAAAAGGCTGGAGATCACTCTGGGCACTCATCTAAAGGCACAGTTAAATATTAAGGTAAAAGCTATCAATGTCTCAAGATACATTTGCCTTTGCATTTGATATCTCCATTTTAATTTTAAAATGTATGTCATTTTACTAGGGGAGTAATTTAAGCATAATCGCAGCTTTACACATTTTTGTATGTTGATCTGATTATAGTTACGTATCTGAAAAAAAGATGGACATTCAGAAAAATACATATACACAATTATTTACAAAAAGTTGGAAGATTAATTTCCTTTACTTTTCCAGTAATGAGCAGATAATTAATGCTCAACAATTTCTTTGATTCCTATAGCCTACGGATAGGAAAATAGGGATTTTTCTCAGACTTATTCAATATCCGAATGTATTCTCCAAGTGTTTTTTTTTAAAAATTGTTTCCTCCTCAATGTGATCTCCAGAACATGTTTTTTTCTTTAGCTGTAAGCTGCCAAACAGTGCTTTGGGATTTTTTTCCCACCTACCCACTCATTAGGTGATCATCGACAAATTTCTGATCAGAGCACCAGAATGGGCTTCTGGCAAAAGTAGCAGGAAAGGGCATTAGCGAGCTGTCATTTAGAAACAAGGACAGAAGGCCTGCAAAGTTCAGCTAAAGAAAATTAATTCGCAAACACTTGTGAACAATTATATCATTAGCCACCTTGTTCTAATCTTAGCCAATTATACCATACATTAGCATAAGGCTTAAGCTATTTGCAGACTGTGTTCAACACTTAATGTTGTGTGTGAAAACAAATGCTTAGCTTTCAGCTCTGTAAACATATGAGGGATATACAGAAATATTTTATGTCCTGTCTTTATAAAGAAGGAGTAGGGGAGAAAAGATGGCTGTATCAATACAGGAACAGCACTTTGTGCAGTGGGAGTCTGTAGGCAGTACAGTGTTGAACAGAACAACAGATTTCTAGGACACCACTCTAAAGTGAGAGAATAGATTTGTGAGAAACATATATTGCCTGCAAAAATCTAGGGAGCATTCTTGCTGATGCTTTTTATAATCTTCTGGTTAGAGATAAGAGTCTGGTCCAGGACAACAGAAATAACTGCTAATGGCCAACTGAGGTGGATGAGAAGGAGAGGCATGCATATGTGTCATTTTCTTCATCCCACCAGGGGGTCATATTAACACTTTGCCTTTAGCAAGTTGAAGGAAGAAGTTTTTAACTCTAAGAATATGCTATGATGGGAAATTAATCATAGTCCAATGCTCCAGTCTGTCTAGATCCCTCTGCCTCCTGTCCCTCAAGAGAGTTAATAGCACCTCCCAGTTTGGTATCATCAGCAAACTTGCTAATGGTGCATTCAACTTCTGCATCCGGATCATTGATAAATATACTGAACATAACTGGTCCTAGGATTGAACCCTGACGAACACTGCTGGTAACCAGTCACCAACTAGATGTAACCCCATTCACTACAACCTCTTTGATCTCTGCCCTTTATCCAGGTCTTTAGACAGCACACTGTAAACCTGCTTATCCCACAGCTGGACAACTTATCCAGAAGGATACTGTGACAGATGGTAACAAAAGCCCTACTGAAGTACAGAAAAACCACATCCACCATCTTGCCTTCATCCTCTAGGCAAGTGACCTTGTCATAGAGGGATAGTGAATTACTTAAACAAGATTTTCGCTTTGTGTAGCCATGTTGACTGTGCCTAATGATTGTATTATTCTTTAAATTGCATTATTCTTTAAATACCTTTCAATAGTATTCAGTCTAACCTTCTCTATAAATTTTCCAGGAACTGAGGTTAGACTAACAGGAAAGGTAGAACATCTCTATGACAGCAGCTCTTCTTAATCAAGTCTGCCATCCTCCTTCTCCACTTTCCATCCTTAATTTATGACTATGTGCCTTTCCCCTTCCCCATATGCATAGAGTGTGGGAAAACTGTCAATTCAGAACTGAAAAGCAATTGTGACTTGACTTGATTCACAACTTATTTGCAGGCCTTGTCAGTGTCTGAAAATGTGTTAAGAATCTGGTTAGAGGAAAAGTTAACCCAATGTCATAGTGTTATTGTGCAGAGCTCCATATGCTAGGCAGAAAGACAAATTCTGGCTTCTATGTGTGTGAAAGGCAGGGCAGCAATTACTCAGTGGGGTCAATATCTTTCAGAGGGCATCTTACTTCATGCAGTGTGTATGTTATTTCTCTGCTTTGTTTTTTATGCACCTTGTGAAATAAAACACTTGAAGAAATCTCATACAGGATAAAAAGTTGAAGCTCGAAGGTTGGCTGAAAAAAATCCTTTATGAGGTTTTATCCAAAGTACATTGACATTGATAGTTGCATAGTAAAAATGAGGAAGGGTATTGTGTTTCAGCTGTGTCCCAGGAAGACCCCTGGCTGAAGCAGTGACTCAGAGACTTTTGATGGACCGTTGGTATGATGGAAATGTGTGTCAAAGTGTCAGACATGAGAGTCCTGAAGACCTACACAGCTGAAAAGAATGTTTTCTCTTAATTCAAGCCACCATGTAATTTTAACAATGGTTTCCAACTTGCTGGATAAATCTAGATGTGAAAAACTATATTTGGGGGATCAGTTTTGGCACCCAAACTGATACTTGAGTATTCTAGGTTTGCCTGACTCCTGTTAGATCCATGAACTTGATCAGAATTTTGCCTCTCCTACCATCATACATCGTATATTGCTTATTGGAAAACTAGCATTGGCTAATGCCTTGTATTTTAATCCACAAATTGCACATGCAAATTCATAAGAGCCAAGTTACAAGAACAATTCTAAATGGTAAAGTAAAAGCTTGTTTTTCAAATGTTTTTTTTTTAATCTATGAAACAGCACATAAAGTAAAAATCTCATTCACATAAATGAATTTTTTATTAAAAAGCTGCAGAATCTTTAAAACAAATGGCCCGTAAGTACATGCTTATCTAACATGTGAGGGATTTTAATACAAACTGACTTCAGTCGTTTGCACTTTGGCCTTTCCTATTGAAACAAAAGTATACCACAGAAGAAACTAGAAGAAGCAGGTATTAATAATGCATGCTTTTATTATTCTAAAGCAGTTTCAATCTTATTTATAATTGGACAAGTACTTACATGGGACCGAAAGAGCATTTATACAGAGATATGCTACATGATTTGTTCTGCATGCTTATTCGGAGTTCTAAGAGAAACTTTTTGGGGCCTGAACTGAGAAATCCTTCCTAAGTAATCAAACTATAATAGTGATCTAACATATGCCTTCAACCATCTGTGCTTTGCTGGCTTATAAAATTTATATGAGAGTTTGTTTTGATGATGTAAACAGCATTTTCTCGTGTTTTCTATGCATGAAAATACAGACAAATGCAGGGTTATTACACTGCCATTCCATAAGCAGAATATTACCAGTAACCTGTTTTCTTTAGGAAACAGTGCTATATTGGTGCTCCATATCATGTCCACTACTTATAAACAAAAGTCCCAAGCCATAGGGAAAAAAAAACCCAAACCTTCTGTCTTATTCATATGGATTGCCTTTTTCCTCACCTTTCTTCTGTTAAAGTAAACATTTTTTATAAATGTTTTATAAGTCATGTTTATAAGTTCATGTTTAACAAAAGCTAGAAAGAGGTTAGAGAGCTCATATGACATAGAACAAATTATTATTGTGATTAATGTGAATTTCTAGAACTAAAACTTTCTCCTGAAAGTAGATAACATTTCTTTTACAGAAACAAGCATAAGAGTATCTCTTTGATGATTTAAACATGCTAAACATATTTGAAGCTATTTACCTTAGTGTAAATACGAAGTGATGAAATCTTGTTTTTATTTAACTGGATGGTAAAACTACTGGAGCAGATTTCTGCACTTCCATAAGATTTGTAGTTCAGCCATTAAGATTGAGCTTTAAAGTGTCCATGCTCTTGAGAACCTTTCTGCTAAATGTAAGCTTCTATTCTTCCGATTTAGAAATTCAGCTGAATACTTATAAACACAAAAGTAGCCCCTAGGGAGCTCTGTTTGAAGTGTTCTCTAGGCTATGTATTTTGCAAATGCACATTAATCTTTTGCAGCTGGTGTATCTTTATAGGGCTGTTCAGTGTCAGTACTGGGTGTTCAAAGAGTGGGGAAATCTGCTCACTTATCTCTCTTTTAGTCTTCTGGTCAGTATTTCAATAACATGTTGAGAAAATAAATTTACAGCAACATGTTTACTTATTAGATCATTTACCATGTAAAGATATTGAAATTATGAGCTAATGGTTTATTGACTTCTTATTAGATATGACAAAATTCAGACAATTTCTGCCTTCATCAAATGAGCTGATGATAGAGCTTTGGCTGAACCCCTTTTTTTTGTTTTTAAGTCTCTTCTGTGGGTTTTTAAAAAAAATATCTTTCCTATTTTTGGTTTTCTGTTTTTTTTCTGAAAAAAGAAGGCTTTTTCAAATATACCAAAACTTAAAGCTTTTATCTCTTTGAGTATCCTTCAGTTCCATGTCACCTGAAGAGTACACACATAAAGTAATACACACAAATACACACACCCATCCATTTTTCAGACAGTGTGTTGGGACCTCTAGGGGATGAAAGACACTCACAAGCAAAGATAATTTGACTCTTCTTCTAGTCTTTCTCTACTCTGCCCTGTTTTTTCCTTTGAGGTCAAGTGTCTTTTGCCACCTCTCAAAACAAATGCAAAAATAAAATCCATGCTTTTTGCCTATGTGGCTGCACTGTTGCTCTTTAATAGCAAATAAAAATGGTAAGAAAGAATTTGTTACTGTCATAAAGATTCTTTCACCTAAAAACATTGTGGAGGAATGATCTGGATTATATTTAAGATAGGATAAAGAAACATAAAGGTTAGAAACATTTGTGCTTTGAGGCATATATCAGCTACTGTTTTACTTTAAGCAGTTTATCATATCTAAAGAATTTACCCTCTACTTTTCCCTTATGTTCTTTTCTTGCACTTTCTATAGGAGCTAGTCACTTTCAAAGATAGAATATTGGGCAAGATATGTAGTGCTTCTGCTCTAGCACAGCAGATCCAGTGCTCACAAGGTGACTTACAGCACAGCTGTTGTCCTTCAGTCCTGTAACCTGTTCCCTCTGTCATCCACTGGTAGGGTATGGCAGAGTGACAAATGACCTAGATGTATTTAATGTGAAATGAAATATGTTGCTTTTTGTTGCTTCTGTTTATTAATTTTTTATTTTAATGGCATGTCATCTTAAAATATATACTTGAAAATACTTTTGAACTACTTTTAAACCAGAGAGCATGTTAGTCTACAGGTCACTTTATTATTTATTTATGCTTTCTTCCCACACTGTCATGCTACAAAAATTGCAGCAAAGAGATTCTAATTTTTAGGGGAGCTAGGTAATTTTGCAGTGCAGCATGAATAAAATAATAATATCAGTTATGATTATCTTTTTTAGTACATTTCCTGTTTTTTGAAGACACATATACATATACACAGTCTGGCTCACAGTATATTTCCATATTTGGACAGGAATACACTAAAAGTTCTGATAAAGCTTTTCCTGTTCTGACCTTCCAGATCTTCCCTGCTTCAGTGGACCCTTTTTCATTCTGAGCTGTAACAGATATGGCCTGTTATGATAAATCATGAAAGGCTGTTTTAATTACCAAGGCCATGCAGTTTTCCATACATTTCCTAGCACAAGTAAGACATGAACCTGTTGGAGTGAGTCCAGAGGACCAAAAAAATGATCAGAGAGCTGGAACACCTCTCCTATGAAGAAAGGCTGAGAGAGCTGAGATCGTTCAGCCTGGAAAAGAGATGGTTCTGAGGAAACCTTGTTGTGGCCTTTCAGTACTTAAAGGGGGCCTGTAAGAAATGTGGGGACAGTTTTTTAGCAGGGTCTGTTGCAATAGCACAAGGGGTAATGGTTTTAAATTAAAAGAGAGTAGACTTAAACTAGATTTAAGGAAAAAACACTGGCATAGGTTGCCCAGAGAGGTGGCTGATACCCATCCCTCAAAACATTCAAGGTCAAGTTGGACCGGGCTCTGAGTACCCTGCTCTAGTTGAAGATGTCCCTGCTCATTGCAAGGGAGTTGGACTAGATGACCTTTAAAGGCCCCCTCCAACCCACAACATTCTACGTTTCTGTGATACTAAAGGCTTGATGTTCTCAGCCTACTGCATGCATATCACTCACCCCTATTATGCTCTTCTTAGTGATGTCCAATGATAGGGCAAGGGGCAATGGGTGCAAGCTGGAACATAGGAGGTTCCATATAAACATAAGGAGAAACTTTTTCATGGGGAGAGTGACAGAGCCTGGAACAGGCTTCCCAGGGAGGTTGTGGAGTCTCCTTCCCTGAAGACATTCAAAACCCACCTGAACACATTACTGTGTGATCTGATCTAGATGATCCTGCTCTGGCAGGAGGGTTGGACTAGATGATCCTTCAAGGTCCCCTCCAATCCTGAACATTCTTTGATTCTGTGATTCTATAATTCTGTAATTTCACTGCATACAAGTTGAGAATTTGAGTTGGAAGGTATATAAGATAGTTCTTTGCCTAATCACCTGTTACGACAGAATTCCCCATAACACACGCGAACTTCTAACCAGGTGTGAATGTCTAATCTAAATGCTATTCACATCTGAGAAAATTCAATTTCTAATACTTGTGTGGGTAACTGTTACTTCTTTCTCAGAAGACTTGAACTATGACAGAGAATGTATATTGAAATCAGTATGAAGTTTTTACTTTCATGAAGAGTAGATATTAATGGCTACTAATGATAGAAATACACAATAATCTAGGCTAAAAATCATGCCTGAGCTGTAGACCTATAACGCCTGAATGTTTAGGCAGCAGGGAGTAGAAAAGTTGGATGCATCTGCCACTTTATATCAAGTCCTGGAAAAGAATTCTAGCTGCAAGAGTGAAACTGTGTGATTCAAGGTATGAAAGCAATGTAAACTACAAAAAATAAGTAGGGTGAGATACTTCTTGTTGGTAATTTTGAAATTAGTTATAGTTATTAGCAATACAATAAGTATCTCATTGTCTAGTAAGATTCTGGTTTTAAAATATTCTTAGGATTTGCTATTTTCTGGATAGTCTGTAAGACTTTTCCATGAGAATTTCACTTAATTCCAGATCCAGTAGAAATGGTCATACTTAGGGTTAAGAACTGCATTCTTATATTAATGTCAATAGCAGCTGTACCTGAGCAGCCAAGGACGGACTTTTTTCCTCAGGGTATGTTCTACTTTGATGTTCTGGAGTCTATAACCCTTTAAAGTTAACAGGAGTACCATGCTATAGTATTCATCAAGAAGAAAGATATACCCTGCAGTTAAATATAATATCATTCCTCTTCATAGGCCAGTACTGGGCACTGTGTTCCCATTGCTAAAAGACATATCTTGAGTGAGGCTCTGAACTAAGGATTTGTGTAGTCATTTGCATTTCTCAAGGTAAACAGAAATAGATATAAGTTTGTCACGGCAATCAGTAGGCCAACAACAAGTTCTTACTGCACCATGACAAATCTTCAGCATGGCAAATCAGCAGTTCTGCAGCCTGCAACTGCCAGCAGAGTACTATCTGAGACAGAGGCTAAAATAGCAAGTGCTTACCTGCTGCAAGTGATTTCCCTTGTGATTCTGAAGGCATGTGTGTGTCTAGGACTCCTCTTGTCACTACAGTGTGCAAATGGGAATAGATTTTCTATTTTTATATCATTGTGTATGTCCCTGGAATAGAATTTCTTTGTAACATTCCATCACTCCTTTTAGTGCTTCAGAAGCATGATTGTGTGTTTACGCGCATTTCTCGATGAGCTTGTGTGCCTTTGTGAACCTCTGCCTGGCTGTGGAACCATCTAGTTGTTGCTCTCATTACTTGCCACCTATCTCTTTGAGCTGTTGCTGCATAAGCACTTTGGTTTGGTAAGATTCTGTTTTGTTACAAGAGATGATATCAATAACTATTTAATAAGATAACCAAGCATTGCCCCAGAAATGGGAAAACAATGTTTACCCTTGGTATATGGTATCATTTTATCTGCTTGCTCCGAATGACAGCTTTTATATGCAACACATTTTATACTGATGAAGCAATGCAACAGCAGCTTCCTGCATCTGCTTTCTCTGCTGCCTGAAAGTGGCTGTAATTATTAACATGATAGCTAATCAACAATAATAGCTGCCAGACACTATTTAATCACCTCAAATTTCTCTTCTCCAGAAACTGAGGACGCGAAAGAGAAAATGAGTGCACAATATGTTAACTGAATGCAATATATTAATTCTTATCTCTTGTGGGTTTGGGGTTGAAATCCAGCACCATTGTTACACTCAAGTCTGAGCCACAATCTTGAACAAGAACCTGTTCTACAGTGCTTGTTAAAAGGAGAATTAAAACAAACCCTGTGGATACTGCTAATTTGTGGTTATCTTCCCTGAAAATATCCATCTTACACTGTAGCTGTAAACAAGTTGTATGCATGCTATCTGCTATGAATGGTCACAACTCTATTTTTTTACTTGAGTAAGCTCTATGTTTTAAACACTATTGCCACCTTGTGGTTCTGACAAGTTTTATCATTCCGTTTCTCTTGCAATTTTTTTTTTCTTTACTGGGTTGGCAAGAATTCCTGAAATGCCATGGCACATAAAACGGGATTTGTATTGCCCCAGTTGCAAAACATTCACAGAAAAAAAAAATAAAATAAAGGCTATATCTGAATGTCATAAACTATTTAATTAGTCTTTCAACACAACAGTTTTATTACCTTATACTGAAAGGAAGGGAGTAGATAGTTAAGGTTTTTATTAGAAGGGTCATTGTGAGGCATCTGATTGTAAGGGCTGTCTTATTAATTATTGTCCACTATTTAAATGAAGTTTTTTTCAGACACATGTCCTTCTGCAAGTGTCGGGATTCTTTTTCTGTGGCTCCTGCACCCCTGATAGTCCACAAGATCATTCACAAGATCAGCACACTACAAAAAGACATCTGTACTATCTTGGAGTGCTTTTATTTCAGACATTAATGATAATTGCTCAGAATAATGCTCTGAATTCACAAGGGCAGAAGTCCAATTTGTAATTTTTTTTTTTTCTCAAAATACCATTGTTTTCTGTGTTTGCACAGTGCTAGTATTAAAAGACCATGCTCTGACTCACTTGTGGGCAATGTTAATCAATAATAATGTACCACTGACACTGGCCTCAAAGGACGCCCTGTCGTAGTTCAAGACATGCAGCCCATTTGCGGACAGGATCACTCAGCATTTCAAAAGAGTGAATGCAATTAGCCTCTCGGTCCAGAAGACTGAAGATATGATGCCTTTGTCACCTTCAGTGACAGGAAAGGCTCAAACTGCACCAGTCATTTGTCAAATAACTCGAAAGCTCTGTCTTGTCAGATGAGTTGCTGAGCACCTGATGTTACATGTCCCACTGAAAGAAAGAGGCTTCACTTCTGCTTAAGTGACAGGCAGGATTTTCTTTCTCTCTTTTCCATGAAAGTGTTGAGCTGCTTATTGTCTGCTCAAACTTTAATAGAAAATAACAAGTCTCATATCAGAACTACTTATATTCTTGGTATTAAGTCTTCTGGTGGCACCAAGAGGGTGCTACCCATCATGCCCAGAGCCAGGGCTTTCCATATCTTAAGTCAAGGCCCTGTAAACAAGTGATGGTTTTCCTGGGTCTTTGCTCTTTCCCAGTCCTCTTGGAATTGTTCTACCTGGTATAAAATCAGTAGTTTTCCATATTCTGTATTTGAGGTCCTGTAGAAATCCTCCAAGTACCGAGCACATACCTCTGAAAATCCCACCTGTGTAAAAAACTGTACAGTGTACATGAAATCATGAACTTATGTTTTTCTTTCAGGACATTGTTTCTATGTTGAGTCTATGAACAAGGTTTTCCTGTTTTGCAGGTAAATCCCACGGACACCACATTGTCAGGAAGAAAAGTTTATTGACAAAGAGCTTTTCTTGATAAACCAAGGATTCCTGCAAACTTTCTCTATATTAAAACTCATAAAAGATGATAAAACTGGTCCAAATCGAAGTGTTCCTTTTTAACATTCCTGGCAACCTAAAAAGATGAACTTGTGGAAGCAGTATCTTTAGACTGGAAAGTCTCAAAATGGGTAGCCTTATAATCAAAGTAAGCTCAACACAAACACCAGGATCTGTATTTACATATGAGTTTTAGGGCTGAGTTATAATACTTGTTGACATCCAGTTTTTGTGCTTGAGCAGTGAGTTACAGCTAGAGGACC
Source organism: Megaceryle maxima (assembly GCA_024605025.1). NCBI lineage: Eukaryota > Metazoa > Chordata > Aves > Coraciiformes > Cerylidae > Megaceryle > Megaceryle maxima. Next base: position 62,058 of record JANHGN010001957.1, read on the forward strand.
TGGGCTACATAGTTCTTATTTTACTCCTAAGATGAGCAGCCTATCCTGAAAATATCATTTTGATTGGTAAGAAACTTTCTCTCTGTAATAAACTGTAAAACAATTATATGAAAATAAATTGAGATTTGAACAATCTTTATGTCTTCTGATGGATAAACCCAAAAGACATCGTTCTTACAATGTAAGTGATACTAGAAAATGAAGAGTTATCACGGTCTAGGTTTCAGAACACACTACACATGAACTGCTGCACATCCTTACACCCAGGACCAGGTTGGAGAGATAAAGGATGAGGAGCACGTTTATTCATGCATGAATGTAGTGAACATCTGCCAAAATCTATGGAGTTATTTTAATTCTCCATTTCAACAAAGCTGACCATCTGCTCTGTTGTCGGCAAAGATCTTGTTCTAAAAACTAAATCAAAAAATCACCTGTCTTGTGCACCTTGTTCTCACTTAATACAAACAAAATTTTAATGGTGTCCATCTGTAGGTATGATGGTGTACCTGAAGCAGGTGCATATTCATTGAGTCAAAATTAGCAGCTGAACTTGCACTAAGCAGAATGACTATTAAAATGCTTAGACCCTATCAATAACTAAAATATAAGAAATTAGATGTACTGCTTAAAACTGTTGTTCTGTGTAATTGTAATACAGAATCTTCAGACACCTATAAAAGTCAGTGACACAGAAATTAAAACATATACATGTTCCTTAAGGTGATGCCAAAGTCTGCAATGAAACTGTTGAACCGTATTCTCTTTATATTTCAGGGTACACACTGAATAACAGAAAGATTCTATCACTGCATAAATATAAAATATAATACAATAATACAGCAAATGGCCAAATTAGTGCTTAATGTGAGAAACTGAGTTTTGTAATGTTCTAATTTTTATTATAATTGCTCAAACTACAGAATAGTGCATTCCTATTTTTACATTTCTTCTTGTTTCCCTCCCTGCCAAAACGAGGGAAAATAATAGGTACATGTTAGAACTTTACATGGCTTCAGTGCTCACTAACAGAAAGGAAAAATGTTAGAGAAGATGATATTATCATATCATTTGAGTTAGTTAATGGGCTTTTATACTGCTTGCACAGCCATCACTGGTCTTGTAGAATTTTATTGTTAGTTTTAACAAGAAAAAGGTGGAATCTTTGCAGGACTGTAAAGACTTCAATAAAGTGCTAGTTTCTCATAGGAGGAAATCTGCCAGAAGCAGTAATCATTAGGGACAGACCCCACCCTGGCTCAGGCTGCCTGAGGAGCTGCACTAGCAGGAAACTCTATGTGTTATTTCAGTCCAGGCCACCTAAACCTGGGCCTCTGGACTGCTGCCAACACTTAAAATGTTTTGTTAGTATTGTCAAAATCTGAAGTTTTCTCTAATTGAGGCTACAGATAACAAACAGTATATTGTTGATGCTCAGCACTTAGCAAAAAGGCAGCATTTATGTTATGTGCTTATTTGCAATTCTCTCAGAACTGTTTTGTCCAGCATTGGAGTGAACTCATTTCTGTGCACTAAGTATAGTGTTATCAGCAAAAATTACATGACTTCATCAGTCTCTCTCAATACCTATAAGTGGTTGCTTTCCAGAACAGTCTAATTTAGATTAAGCTAAACTATTGTGTTATTAGTACTCACAGTACCCTGATGATCATGATCCAGCTTTTTTAATGAGGCACATCAGTATGTCTAAGTAAGATTGCTCTTTTGTAGACAGCCTTTTCAAATTATTTTTGTCAGATACTCATTAAGCCTTACAGACATAGCACTTTGTGTTCCAAGAAACACCTAGAAATTGGGCCTTATCTCTGAATTACACATGATCTTTTTGAAATATTTTTTAATCAAACACTAATAAGATTGCATTCAAGGAGCAGAGATTTGAAATTAAAAAAAAAAAACACAACTAGTTATGCTTTACTACATGCAAACTTGGGCTGTGGATTAGTAGAAGTAGCAGACTACAACATAATATTTAGTCATGATGAAAGCAAATTTCCTTTCTCTCATATGAACTTACCAAGTCCCATTCAAAATAAGCCTCTCCACAGCACATTCACCAGGTCCATCTGCAGTATCTGTTTTGCTGGGCACAGGGAGACCAGCACCACGGCGAAGCTACATAGGACCCATGCTGCGCTACCTGCACAAGGTAGCCAGGTTTGCCCAGTCACATTACCAATCTGCTTCAGAGACCAAAGATCCAGTATCTAGCTTTATAGAATTTCAGGCCTGCCACACTTTCCAAGACAGAATAGGGATGACTACTAAACGATGCATGTAAAATAAAGATGCTGACTGAGTGTCATCAGCAACTGTTGCAGGGGTAGTTACTCACATGAGTTTAATCTGGTAAAGCCCAATGCACAGGACAAGTGGAGCTGTTTTAGACCAGAGTCCATGGTGAGAGGCAGAGTATGAGACACCATCCACCTTGTCCAAACGAGAGGGAGGCAGAAATGCGAGATATTTTTTTCAGGAAGTGTTTTAATAATCTTTTTTTTCTCTTAAGTTTTCTAGAGACTGGAGCCATGGCCAAGTAACAAAGAAGAGGTAGTTTCCAGTGTACAAGGTTCACTCTCTGGGGCCCAAGCTCTGCCCCAGGGCTCACCCTGTCCTCCAAGCCTTTTGCCAAGTCACTGTAGTTAACTCTACAGATGGATAATACTGGTGAAAAAAGGCCTATGATATTTAATATACACTTAATGTATTTTTTCTCTATACAGAATGGCTTGTTTGAATATATCAGATGTTCAAATAGATGACATCAGCATACTGTCTCTGACAAAGTACTTCCCTCTGCACTAAAGTTGTCCAGGTAATGGTAAAAAGTAATTCTGAAGGTTGATATTAAGTATAATTGAATGCATTCAGGGCACAACTGCAAATCTCTTGAAGCTGTCATAAACCATGCAAAACTACTTCCTTGGTGACAGTTTGTTGAGCATAAAAATGGAATTTGAAGAGCCTAAGCTATTTATTTCAATTCAGTGAGATACTCAGCAAAGCTTATAATTCTGTTATATTCCATAGAAAGGCAGTTTCTGCTGAACATACAGATGATGCCATCTATATTATAAATATAGATACAACACTGCCTTTGTAATGTGTGTGTATATACAACATGGGCACATCAGTAGCTAGAGTAAGACTATATTTATTTTACGCTATTTAAATAATTTACAAATTAGAGAGCAGCAGAATTGTGTTTTATACACTTTCTATCTCTGGTTTAGTGCATATTGTTTCTAAAATAAATAATTTAAAATAGCAGAATTGTGATTATGAACTCAATGACAGAATGGATGGCTTCTCTAAAATCTGTAGATCTTTGTTTTAGAGAATTTGCTCATTCCAACATGTTAAAAGATTGGGAGTTCCTCAGTTTTGCTGATACAAGCATCTGTGGAGCTGTGTGGTACAGCTCCAAGCTAAAAACATGAAAAAGATGTCATGAAGGCAGAATTTTTATTTTTTTTTTAATGTATTGTAGCACTGAGATAAAACTCAGTTCACATTTGAGATACTGTAGACTGTAAATCTCATGATTTAATTTCATGTAATCACTGTTACTATAGCAAAAATTAAACATAGCTGTCAACAAAATAGTTTTCTAATGACATGATACAAGGGATTTAATTTCATGTTTTGTTGTTGTTGTTGTGTTTTGGTTTGGGTTTTGGGATTTTATTTTTTTTTTATGGCTTCTTTCTCTGAGAGCAGAATGTCTATTATTTTTCAAGAATGATAGAAAAATGCATGGAACCATAAACTGAAGAGATATTGCCAAGGTGCTCTATAGCAGCACGTTCCTAAAACTCCAAAATTATTTTAATTAGTAGCAGCACAAATGATTTTTGAATAGCTGAATGATATTATTGTGAGTCTGCAAACACTAATTAGTGGTCACTTTGCTCACATACATATAAACTAAAGGAGTAGTGTTTCCTAGGAATTGCTTGGGGACAAAATTCTTCACCTAGCTCATTTATAAAACACAATTGTAAAATAATAAGTTTATTAATTATCCACTTTCTGATAGGCAAAGATGCCAATAAAATATTTGTACAACAGTTAAAAGCATAAAAAGGCACAGTGTTTTGAAGCATTGTAAAGAACATGGGAGCACAAACACAAGGTTATAAATATAGTTAATCAGGTAGTCAAAAAGCAATAAAGTAATGAGAATAGACCATTGTGACAAAATAACTCTCTCATTCTCATAAGATGAATTTCTTCATGTTGAGTTGATGTTTAGTTTTTTATTGTTGTCTTTGGCATTTAGATTGAAGCTTTATTTACTACTGTGATCAACCTGTTGAATGTCTATTCCCTAAAAATAAAAGACATTTTCTTGAAATGGACATGGCTAATATCTTGTCATTGAGGACAGAAAATATTTTGCAGTATTTATCAGTCCATTTTAAAGCAGGGTACACACACAGTTGAAAACCTTCTTAGCAAATATCTTTTCTTCCATGTATTCCATGAAAGCAGTGGGTTCAGTATAAGAAAGCAAAATTAATACAGTGACATTAATTACACTCCTAATTCTTGACAATTTTCAAAGGGAAACATGTGAATGAGGCCTTCAACTTTTTTTGTTCTCAGGTATACAATCTAGGCATGATTCAGACTGACTTTTTTTAAGTGCCCCAAATAGATGTTACCCCACGTAAACAAACAGTACGTGATATTCAACAAGAAGACTTAGGTGGTCCAGAAAAACACAGACTAAGCAGAACTACAATTTAGCCGCCAAGATGGACTGAAAGCAGACTAGTTTGTGTTCCTGTCCTCCATCTTGAGCTTAGATTTGTTCAATCTGAAGTCCTCCTTTGAATGCAGGATATATCATCAGAGTTGCTATGTGCCTTTGGTACATGAGATGAATGATTAGAGGACCCATCACAGAAGAGTGTGAGTTTGTGTGGGTGGGTGTATCTTGGGTGTGAGGCATTAACCCTGTCTAAGATTTATTTCAGACTTGGATGGGTGTCAGTGCTCTGCTGCTGTATTTTCAGACATTGCTCTAAATTGCTGTAAATTATTTTGGAGGGGCAGGAAAGATATCCTTTCTCTTTTGTTGAAACTGTGCCACTGACTGTCCAAAGTTCAGCAACAGAGAGATACTAAGCAAGAGTAAGACTGATTGTGTGCCTAAATTACCTAAAGAGCAGTTTCCCTTAAGAGGAGGAATTCCAGCACTCTGGCTTCACGTTGCGCATTTCCTTGAAAATACTTTTTGGATTAGTGTTTCCTTCTGGGAAGAGATATGCACCTCCCAGTTTCACACTGGAGGGCATGGAACTGTCCTACAGAAACATCCATGGCTCTCGTACCGGTAATAATATTCTGGGCCTAGTGAGCTGTTCTAAGGCTTTCATGACACTGCCTTATTCCTTCCTGAGCTCGTCCTAACTGAGCCTTTAATTTGGCAGGCTGAAGATGAGGCAGAGCCAAGCTGTTTATGCCTCGGTTACCCTTCTGTAGCATAAACCCTTCCTCAACACAAGTTGCCATGATGATAAATTTGTTCCTATTTTTTCAGATATTTATTAGGAGGAGAAGGAAAGGACGAGCTGTAAATACAAAGAAGAATACAAGTGGCTTTATTCCACACTTGGCCTTAAACTGAACTCAGTTTAGGACAAATATCACTTTTAATTAAAGTAATTATTTCATTCTGTATGTGACCACCTTGTAATCAGGCACCAAACAGTCTTGTCAGCTCTCATGCTTTCATTATAAGACTCTTCCACATGAGCTCCATGTGCTATTCCCCAACCACAGCACTGGCACTATAAGCATTTGCAAAGCAACTTCCTGGCTCCGGGCTGCACACCAGAATGAGCCATGATGTTGTGTAGTACTACAGTAGTGGTGTTGACTCCTGCTCTGAACCCTGCAGCACAGCCTATGGCCCCTGACTCATCTCATGACACCATAGCTTCATCAGCAGGTCCTTAAAGGTCCACCATCGGAGTATGCAGAAGGCAAGAAAAATCATCTTTCTATTCTCTTTTCCTTCTTCCAAATCTGAAATCACCTCCTACTACAGTAAATAGCCAAGTAGCCATGTAGAAACTGAGTGTATATCTGCAAAATAGTGAAGGGAGGACAGAAACGGGGCTCACTAAAAGGACCCAGAAATACAAGCTTGAAAAAGAACTGCCATTTGTGTCATTTTTGAGAAATAGAAAAGTAGGGAGAGCTCAGACTACAGATATTTTATTAAGTAAAAGGTGTTGGTTTTCTGTAAAAAATTCTCTGCATTTAATTGTTAGGATAAAAAAAAAAATTAAAATTCTATCTCACTGAAAAATCATACAAGCATCTTAAAAGATGAGATTAGAACTCAATATAAAAATGACTCATTTCAAAATTTTAAGGAAAATATGTATAAACCAAAAAGATATAGCGCATCTGATCATTCTGCTCTCAGTGCTATTATTTTTTTTCACACTGATGTCTACATGATCTTAATAAAAATTCTAGATGCACAAGAAGTATGAGACTGGACCACTGATTATCCCAGAAATAAAACCTTATTTGCTAATTCAGATTCCTAAACAGTTATGGCAGAAAGTGAATATAATGGGATTTATAAATATTTCATATAATTTCCAGCTTCGTGCTGCAGGTGTAAGGAATGAAAAGAAATATATATACATGTGAGAGTGTGTGTGTGTGTGTGTGTTTGTATAGATACACACATCCTCCCTATATATATATATATATATACACGTGCACACATATGCTTATATGCTACCTGCTTTTACATTAGTCATATCACTAGTTTCCTAATCTTTTCAGGGTAGACAGGTACATTGAAACAAAGTTACACCTACAATGATTACAGGTTAAATAATAAATTTTATAAGTATCATGTGAGGCCAAAACTCTATTGAGTCATGCGGGATTAGAAAAATTTTGTTACTAGATTTTTGTGTCTACCTAGATAAAAACAAGGAAGAGAAAAATTGAAGTGGGTTTCATTTTCTGACAATGGACTTAATTTTCATTAATTTACACTACACTGACATTCAGCATACAGTTTCTCGGCTACTGAGAGGAAATATTGTCAGGTAAAAGACAAGGCATTATTTAAGGTGATTAAGAAGTAATGAAATATAATATAAACGTATAAATATTAAAATTAAGCTTACTGATAAAAAGAAATCTGCTCATAGTCCATTAGACAGTAGGGTAGCTTTTCAAGAGTCACTGATGCTTCAACAAAGCTATGTTCAAAGTAGACCAGATAAAACACTCAATACATAAGTGGAGAGGATCATCTTGTAATTATAGTGCAACTGAAATGACCCCAATGGTCTTATCCATCCTTCTGATCTCTAAGTGTGGGATAAACAGAACATGGCATTTGACTGTGAAGATCAAATGAACAGAAAGCCACCTGTGACACTAGAAGATGAGTATTTTTCCAAAGTCAGCAGACACAGAAAGAGTAATTTTATTGGATCCATGACAAATGGGAAGATGGTAGTAGTATTTCAGGGTTAGATATTTCCTCATTTTAGAAAAATACAGTCCTCCACAGTGAAGTTACATCACTTCTCCAGTTTGTCAGCTTTGTAAATAAGCTGTAGACTTGTTGAAGACAAACCTTCTTCGGTCTCATGTGAGGTGAGAAAATGACTTGACTGGTTGTACAACGAATTTATGATTCTCACACGGTGCCACAAGGGATATCAGCAGTAAAAATATATGCCTTCCTTGATAAAGAGAGATCAAAGACATTTTCTTGCAATGTAGAAAATAAGGAGTGTGGGGTTTATTGCAGCTATTTTAACTTCTGGTTTCACATATGTAGGGGCTTCTTATGCAGGACTGCCACGTTCACTTCCCTTTGCAAGCAACACAGTAATTATGTAAAGATCACAAACTAATTTATGATACTAAGGCTGGTGATGAATGTGGTAGCTACCATACGTGAAAGGTGGCTAATTTAGACCAAAAAAAAAAAAAAAAAAAAAAAATCTGTAGAAGCAGATAGTGAAATGGGTTCCAAAGAAAAATAGAAAACTAGATCCAAAACCACCACTTAAATTTTACTGCCATGGTTCCTTCTGTCTTGTGTCGACTGAGGTCTCCTATCAAGAAGTTTTACCATCCCATTCCTCTTACATAACATGCAATCCTGACACGAAAATGTGGCAGTCTACTTGTCATCACAAGGTCATTACTTTTATTTTTGTAGAGTAAATAGACAATTTTTTACAGATTACAGCATCATAAAGTTCTATCACAGCTGTTCTAAGATGTAATTTCTTTTCCCAGTTAAAGTGTAAAAGGTCTATCTAAAATACATCAATATGGTGCCTGCTTTAGTCTTGCCTTTATGTTTTTTCAATCATCTGCAATATCTACCCATGGATGCACAATTTATGCTCTAGACTAGGAATTCTGAAGGAATTTGCCTATTCTCTGTGTTCTATTTCATTACCTACCATTTGTGTTTATTCATATTTGTAATATTTTTAATATCATATTTGCCAACACTCGGTATTCAGTCTATCTTACCACTTATCTAATTGTTCTGCCATGTTGTCTGTCCACCACTGACTACTCCATCCTGTCACTGTCATCACTACACATATCAGCTCTCCATCACTAACTGCACTGTCTAGTAAAGGATGGATTCCAGAAGCATTTGTACTAAGGCAGAAATGTGCACAGAGCCCAGACTGAGAAAGTGGGGTTTTTTTCTCCTTATGTGTTACTAGCCTTTATTGCCTTCATTACTTCTTACCCCATGTGGCAGGTGCAATCGCCCTGCCAAAAATCTAATAAAGGCCAGAGACCTAATAAAGTTCAGTTTGGCACCTCATAGACATTAAACAGCACCTCACAGCAATTAACCAGTGCCTCATGGTGATTAACCAGCATCTCAGGGTCCAGGCCCTTAGCCTGCCCTTGCTGTGCTCTTGCCCCAGCTAATTAGAATGTCCACAGTGCACAGTCAACAAAGGTATAAATTAAGCCTCACTGGAGAGATGATTTTCCATTGGTTCCCTCAGAGCAACCAAGCCTTGCAGTTGCAGCCCCCCACCTTGGGACGCTGTCCAAGGGAATGCTGTCCAAGCAGATGCTGTCTGCATTCTGCAGACTGAGTGAGCCTCACCCCCCCTTTGGTGAGTGGTGAATATCTCTTCTGGCTACGTCATTCAGTAAGTCCTCACCCCCTCTGCATGAAAAACCCACTTTGTGTACCCTTGTGGGAGAGGTTTTCCCTTTCTGAATGCGTGTGAGCATGTTTTGGTTTATCTTGCTAGAAAGAATAGTCCCTAAAGCTTGGGAATTAGTTGTGTAGTAGTAAATTCCTGACTGACATCCAAACTCATAATTTAATTTTGTCAAAAGGAGTGCTGAGTGATTTTATAGAATCATAGAACTGTCAGGGTTGGAAGGGACCTCAAAGATCATCTAGTTCCAACCCCTCTGCCACAAGCAGGGACACGTCCCACTAGATCAAGTTGTTCAGACCCCCATCCAGGTTGTCCTTAAAACCTTCCAGGGATGGGGCCTCCACCACCTCTCTGGGCAACCTGTTCCTCTGTCTCACCACCCTCATGGTAAAAAACTTCTTCCTAATATCTAACCTGAATCTACCCACCTCTAATTTCCCCTCTAGTCCTACCACTACCTAACATTAGGCTAGACAAGAGGGGTTTTCCATTCACTTCAGTTTTAGTGCCAGAAAAGATGACACAGGGGAAAAAAAAAAAAAAAAAAAACACGAAGGAAAAAAAAGAATTATTTATTTTGTGCCAGTGTTTATCTGTCCATCTCAATGATCTTTTCTATCTTCTTTTTCTTATTGCTAAATATTATGGCTGGTGAGATTCAACTTGATTAGTATCCAAATGACCTAAACTCAGCCAATGGCTATTCTGCGACTGAACTAATCATTCTGCCTATGAACTCAGGCAGCAATTTTCTGAGCTGTCCCAGGACATGCATATGTTTACAAAATATTAAAGACAGAAGACTTTGGACAATAATGGTGTAACAAACAGTTCATTTTAAATACAGACAAAGTCCAAATCTTAAAATATACCATAAGGTCCTGGAAGGTAATGAATCAAAGATTCAGTGGCTACCTCCCACACTTAAGAGAACAGCTCAGGAACAATAAATTAGGCCAATATCTGAATGTTCATTATTGTAAACATAATGAGTTCCCTGTAGTCATCTTGCCCAAATTCTAAAGGTTAACTTTCTTCAAGGGTCTTCTGACTGCCTTCATGCTCCAAAGAGTATTCAGAACATTGCAGAAATTAGCATCCAATGTTATTACCATTTATCATCTATGAACACACAGCAATTGCTAAGTTTCCAAAGGCTTTCTTCACAAATGGAATTAAAAATCAAATATGATGGCAGTGGTGTATATTTACCTTGACATCATGCTTTCTCTTTTTCTGGGGAAAAACAAACAAACAAACAAGCCAAAACCAAACAAATAAATACCCAAAACACATGAAAAATCTGAAACAAAACCAAACAAATAAACAAAGAAAGACAAAAGCAAAACTAGCCAAAACAAAACAAACCAACAAAACCAAAACAACCCTTGGAATAATAAGAAAGTATAACGTAATGAATTAAGCTGGCTACTTCTCAGTTTTGGTGGCTGAACAATGCAAACTAATTTGTAGTTAAGGACCAAGGAAGACAATGGAATTTAATTCTCTGACAAATGTTTGGTACTTCCATTTTCCACTCACAAGTGTCACTATATCTTTCACACTTTACTGCTCTCCTACAAGGCGTAAGTAGTTTTTTTTTTAATTGTACATTAAATGTTCTGACTGTTTATCCCAGAGCACTTAACGTGCCAGCTGGGTGAAAGCCCAAGCACTTCTACTTTGACTGTAGTAACTGGAGATAATTCATCACTATCATCTCAAACAGTGTCACTGCCATATTTATGACCAAGCCTTCTTAAATGTCATCTGAAAGACAACATATTTAGTAGCATTCTTTCTTAAAACCATTCTGATTTAACATTAAGGCAAAGTGAAAATTTCTGTGGCACAAAAATATTTTCAAAGGAAATATCTGTATATTTTTTCAGAATACACTGTGCAGTGAGACTAATAGACTAAGACTGTTAAAAACACAGACTCGAGAGAAAGGAACCAAGCACACAAAAATTAAAAAGTTAGTTTTATGTGTAATTTGTTTCCCTTTAAAACAAAATTATAACTTCAGTAAAATTTTCACAGTCTCTATAAAAAAAAGACAATAGACTGTTAGCTTCCCTTTACAGAACTCTTTCTTCTGTTAGAAAAATAACAGTGAATCAGGGAAATAATAAGCTGACATGGAGGCATGGGATCTAGACAAAAGGTTCCATTTTTGCTGTTGCATTGAACTGAGAAAATAAATTGTCATGAATAATTAAACTTCTGGTTCACTCATAGACAATCCACTAGAAGTTCATGATTTTTCCAGTATCACTGTTTATTTCACTATATCTGACAAATACATAATTTTAACTCTGTGGATTAAAACGACTAAAAGGACTAATCAGCTTGTGATGTATCAGACCCATCATTTCTCTTTTCTGATTGGCTCGCTGTGAAATCGTTTACTGCCTGAATGTGTCTATATATATCTACATATATAAAACTTAAGTATTCATGAACAGATGCACATACCAATAGTCATTCACTTTGCTTTATTGTGCAGCACTTCCATTAAATTCTGATCACTATTATGATGAAAGCTATATATAGAGACAGGACTATGGTAAGACATGAAAAATGAAAAAGGAGAAAGGAAAAGAAATATAAAAGTATGAACAAATCTACAAACTTACTATACTTTTAAAGAATCAGAGATTAATTTAGACTGAAACAACTATTTCTCCAGTTTATCAATTTACTTGCTTGCTTTAATCTTGTCTCAGTGATGACTGCTTATGGGCCATAACAGTTATGTTCTGAGAAGGCATCCTCATATGTTGTATAGCACATCAGCCCCAAATAAGTTGGAGTGAAATAATTTCAACTGCAAAGCTGGTGATGTTATTGTGACTTACAAAAGATAAATGATATAATCAGAAAACTTATTGCCTGGAGTCTGTCCCTTAAAGTGTGAGTATTCACACTACCAGTATGTTCTGTGATTACAATAATCTGATTTTTGGTATGCAGAATTATAATAGCTATTACTAAAATAGTAATTTAAAAGTTATGAAAGAAACAACTATATTCAGTGCACGAAGTAACAAATGGAACCATGAAAGAGATATTATTTGAAATCAATAATGTTTGTGAAAGTGTATTTTATGGTATCAGCCTGTAACAGGTTTTGACATTACTCAAACTCACTGTTTGGTCAATGAAAGTGAACACTACTTCCATTTTCTGTGGCAAATATTGCATAATGCCCATAAATTCTAAAGTCTTACACTTCAGCAAATCTGTTAGACAGCTTCTTGTGCCCTGGAAAATACATTACCTGACACCTGATAAATTTCATAAAAGGATTTAAAATTTTCATTCATTCCTCGCATACAAAATTAAGACCTTAGGGACATCACTTTAAGTACAGAAAAGTAGCAATAGAAATGATAAAAATAATGTCCTAGTGCTAATAATTTTTGGAAAAACTTGAAGATTAACAGTAAAGCTGACTGTAACTCTAGGTCTTATGACTCATCTGAAAGACCTGCTGTTGCTCTGGATGACACTGATGTATATTTCATCTTCTTAGTGCTCAAATTATAAGATAATGTGCCAAAAAGATGGAAATAAAAGGAACAAAAACCAAAGTCTGGATGTGGGGACAGTCCTCTCAAGGCAGTGAACATCTGGCTTACTTACACTTAAAGAAACTATCTCCCGATTTCTTTTCCTCCACACTGTATTTAATTCCACTGTTAAATGCAGATCTGAATCTATATCAGGCAAAACACTCAATTCACTCCGGTGTAATTAAAACCTGACATGTCCTCCTCCATATTCAGTAGCTGCTGTTTATTTCTAGACACCTCAGATCAAAGTGTGTCTCTCAATTATTGCCAGAATAGCTGGGGGGTGCTTGGGGGTGGATTTGTAATTTTAAGGGTAGACTATTACCTTCACAATTAGATAATGTCTGAGCAATAGCCAGCATAGAATTACAGTTTCTGAGGGTTGGGGCTGAATGAATGGCTTACAAGGAAGGGTACATTAACACAGAACCAGCAGGCAGTGCTAACAAATTTCAAAGGGTCACGAGGGCTCCCTGACCTGACCCTGGGGTGTAACAACAGGGTTGCAACGGCTGTTAACATCCTGATGCATGGCTTTCTCAATCTCTGACAACACTCCAGTGGATCCAGGGGCTGTGTCTTGCCAGCAGGCCCCCTGGGCACAGCACAACGAGCAAGGCAGACAGACAGTATGTCAAGCCTCTGGGCCAGGGACACTACCTGGGCCCCTTCCTCCCACACCATGATGCCTTGTCAGACACTCCAAGCCCTTGGGCACACTGGGAGACAACATCCACCCCCAGCAACTATGCACTCTCTCTTCCAACACAAAAGGAAAACAGCCCTTAAAATGTTACGCCTTGACCTCAAAAATATTGAATCCAAGTGTTCCTCTTCCATCTGCCCCTCCAGTCTGGATCGCAAGAAGTGCTTTCAGACAAGCAGATATTCTGACTTAAAGGAACTGCTGCACTCTCACGTTTACCTTGGCGTTTTCTCACAGCTGACAGTGAAATTGGGAATGCTGCCAAGTCTGTGTCCATCTGTGTAATTCTCCGAGATATTACAGGATGAGCAAGCCTAATGCATGACATGATGTGCTTCAGCCACTGTCATGACGTCTAAGTGATGCTTGCATATAGAGTGTGCTTCTCAGACACGGAGGCGACTGAGAACAGGAACATCCTCAGTGAAGCCCCTGCAGTTAATGATGGAAGAGTGGTGGTTTTGATTAGTGACTGTGAACCAGGCAACCTGTTGGCTTGACTGTTGTCATAGGCTGGAATAACTGATTGGCGCAGCACAGATTGCTTTGCTGACCCCAACCCCAGATTTGGTTTGTTGCAAAGTTGCCTCTGTGTGTGTAGGCACTCTTAGCTGACTGACCACAATGTGGCTGCTCTCAGATACAAGTGTGTGTGAACATATCAGCCTTGGAAATAGTGCATTTTAACTTTCCCAGGTGTTGGTTTGGGCTCTCTATTTATTCATTGTATTTTCTCCCGTTTCTGTGATGGGGGAAATGGAGTGTTGCATTGCCTTAAAACCTACCGGTGCATTGCCACTAGTTATGGCAGATAAAGTTACAACCCAATTCATTAAGGGAAAAGGGATTACTTTCCAATTTGATTGCCATTTATTATTCACTAGATACAATCAGTCATGCTCCCATACCAAGGTGTGTCATATGGGGGAAGATGTAAATGTACAAATAGAAGTTGGAAAGTATTTTCAATGGAGTTATAACTTAGCAGCTACTTGAATTGCCCCATGTTTCAGCACAAAAGTGATTTTTGTACATGTTGTTAATTCCCAGGCCAGCTCCCCCATAAAGAGAACTACAATTCCACTTAATGTACATAGCTGCATAATTTAAAATTAAGTAATTCCAATTTTCTCCTTTAATTTTTTTATTAGTATTTCAGCTGAATGAAGTGCACTTACAAAGGCAAACAGGCACATACCACCTCTTCCAGATCTGCACTAGCACTGCTAGTTCCTCTCTCTGTATAGCAGCTACAGGGTAGTTCATTAACATAAAGTAGCGTGGTTTGCTCTCTCATGGTTCAGTTAGCGCTAGTGAGCAAAAAAATCACAACACCTTGTACACTATTAGCAAAAGTACAAGAGAGGAGAAACAACATTTGCACAACAGATCTGTTTACAATTTAGCGTCAATGTGAATTGCAATGAATGGGTCTTTATCCTGGTTACTAATCAGAAAACTTGCCATCCCATCATCAGCCACACGAACTTCAATGGCTGTACAGTAGTCACCGTTCTTTTGCCCAGAAATGACATCGCAGTAAGTACCAGCAGGCAGACCAGTCTGAAGAGTTACATTCAAAGACCTTTGGAAAATATTGAAATGCAAAAAGGATTACTTGGATTCTCAAATGCTTTGCAACTCATGTTAGAGTCCTTCTCAAATATCAGGCAATTCTGGACTTACTCTGCAGCATTTCTCTGGACACTCCAGAATCTACTCTCCCACAAAATGATAATACTCTAGGACTACTGAGTGAGCAGATCAGAAAAACACCAAAGGTTCATGCTGTGCTCAGGCATTGTAAGGATGGTCAACACACATCAGTTAATTTTTCATGTGAGTTCTTTTACATTATGGGCACTGAAAAATAATTTGGTTCCAATCACACAGAATTACACTACTTTACAATAAAGAAAAATAATTACATAAACTAATTAATATAGTAGAATTTTAGTATTTACCAGCAATGACAAGAAGCTTGGACGTTTTCACTCTCCAGGAACTTTAGGACTTAAACTCCAAGACTTCAAATTGCACTCTAGTGCAATTTTCATTTTCTCCTACCAAAACCCAGTTAGAGTTTATTTGATTACTCCATTACAAGGTCTTGGAAATGTCTGTGTTAGTAACCTGTATTTTGAGGAGCTTAAAAGATACTTCAGCAGATTCCATGCAGATGATATATTCCTGACGTCACCATATCCTAGAAGAACGTATCAAAATAGCCTAAAAAAAAAAAGTCCACCCTAATAAAACCTCTCAAATCTTTGCAGGATGGTAAAATGAACTGTTTTGATGGAAGGCACAGTAGGCTGGAAGACAAAGTTAAATGAGAACTGAATCACCACATCATTCAAAGTGCTCCACCACAACATACCTCTAATTATTATAGATCTGACACAATCCCATTATCTTAAATGATTTCCCTGTTGCATACAACATTGCAACATGGTTTTTATCACTGTCGCTTTTACACGTTATCCCTTAGTCACTAAATTTCCTCACTTATGTAAGTTCAGATGTTGCTGGCTGACCACGGTCTCCAGTGATAAAGACAAATCCAGGAATTTGAAAATATCAAGAGCACAGTGCAAGACCTAATCTTGTACAGTAAAGAGTGTTCCTGGTAGGGTGAAGAATGCCAAGTTTCAACTGTCAACAACTGAAGCAGAGGAAGCACCTGTTACAAAGATCTGTTTGAGGTTGCAATACCTTAAATGCCTTCTGTGATAACTAGAAGAATTATTCTTTATTCCTCGTTTACTTACCAGTCATCATTATTGAAAATGATGAAGCCTTTATTACCACGACCAAAAGCTACTTGATTGCTGCCATTGTC
>JANHGN010001958.1:0-31618 GCA_024605025.1 Megaceryle maxima
AAAATTGCTTTTTTTTTTCTTTTTTTTTCTTTTTTTCATATCCTACAGTGGGAATTGCACCACTTGGAACTACAACAGATTTGGGGAAGACTCACATCTCTACAGAAATGTTTCTCATGGAAAACATGGGTGCTGTGGGACCACAGCCACCATAATACAGCAAAATAACAACCTCACAGCCTGGGAGATCACAATTCTGTTCGCCTTTATACAAGGGTGGTTTTTTGTTCATAAACTTTCTCTATGGCTTTATATGCAATGCCATTGCTTAAACAAAAACATTTATTCTTTATAGTCTATTCATATTACAATGCATCTGCCCTATGATGCATATAAGTTTAATTAGAAAACTATAACTGCTTATAATTTATCCAAACTGCGTAACTGAAGAAGAGGAAGGGCACCCAGCCTTGAGTATTTAAGTGCTGCATAAAAAGCTTTCAATGAAAATTTACTGTGGATGCATTTTTTTTTCTTCCATAAAATATGTAATTTTAGGAAAGTTCACTACTACTGGAGCCTGCTACAAAATGCCTGCGTATTTTTTCCCCCCCTGCAGTAACACTAGGATTTTTCCTAGTAACACAAATCTGTGACTCATAATGACTCAGAATTAAGATTTAGAACCTTTTAACTTCTGTGCCTGTGACCCTTTGCCACCAAGGAAGGTGGTAGCACATGATATAGTCAGGGAACGTGGATGGCTAAGAGACTGCACAGCCTGGATAATCTTCCCTCTACTGGAACCACCCTTCCAGCTGGGCAGGTAGGGTAAAAAAAAAAAATCAATTAACACCAGACGAGCACTCAATAGGCTTCATGACCAATGGCAATTGCTCCACTGAGCTTGTATGAAACAGGCATCTGGATGAAAACAATTACAAAGAGCGAGAAGACATCACAACATTAAAAAACACTGCATTGTGTCTTCTTTACACCCTGAGGGGCCACAGCCTACAGCCCATGCTCTTGGTTGCAGCTGTCGTCATTAATAAGGAACTTCCAACATTAACCTGTTGGAAGCCATCAGTGACAACCCCATCATTTTAGAAGTGCAAGCTCTAAATTACATCCTAAAATGGCATTAAATCATAGATGGAGTAGTGTATTTCAGAAATAACTTTAAAAATCACATTCAGGTAACAAGTACCACATTTGGATGATTCAATTATATTTCAGATAAACATCTGTTTAAAAAGTTTATAAATCTCTCACAAATAGGTTTCAGGAACAGTAATAAAACCAGTAAGATTAATCTCAGTCCATAACTGCTACAAAACTCTTTTATCTTAACTATTTCTTAAACTATTTCAACTCACAATTTGGAAAATATATTTTTAATATCATCACCATAGAAGAGTTTTTGACTCCACAGAGGAATGAATTAAGAGTAAAAGAAATCGTGTCACAGAGTAATAACTTCACATTCGGGAATGTGTGTTCCAATATAAAACATCGACAAAGCTGATGTTTCTTTTCCCAGACATTCTTCAGGACTTCTTGCTGAGCCTGGTAATAAGTTGCCTGTTAATAGGGATCAATGTCATGAATTTAGTTGTGAAGTTGTGCTCGTCCCTTTTAGATTGTGTTCGTTTCAGAAGCTGCTTTGCAAGAACAGTCACGAAAATAAAAAGTAGTTTAAATTCAGCCATTCTCATGTGGGCAAGTCAAGACATCTCACGTACATCAAGTATTCCCTGGACCAGCTGCTGCCACAGTTACTACCTGTTACTTAATCAGTTCAGCCAACTCCTCTCACAGTGAGGAATGTCCAAGAGCCCTGCACATTCCAAGTACAGGAACACACAAACCTTGTCCTTTAACTTCAAGAGCACAGAAGAGAGAAATTAAAAAAAAAAAAAAAAAAAAGGTCGGTTCGGAACACCCCAGCCGAGCAGCAAGGACAGCCTAACAGCCGGCACAGAGCGGTTCTGGGTGGCACGTTTCCCGACACCCTGGCAAAGCTCTGCGAGGGTTCCAGTCGCTGGACGCGGCTGGGCACAGGACAGTGTAACGAGGGGGCTGTGACAGCTCCGAGGCGGGCAGAGTCGGGAGGGTTGTGCTCGGAACGCGCACCCGCGGCCTGCGGCCGTTGGCGCGTCCCGGGAGGGAGGGACGAGCGTGGGCACGGAGCGGCCGCCCAGGCGTCTGCCGGCCCGCTGGGACAGTGGCCAGCAGCGCGGCGGTGCCCATACGGCCAGCGGGACCCCGCTTTGCGGAAGGCTGCGAGAGTGGGGGGGGGGTTCGGGGCGCCGACGGGCGGCCGGTACGCCCGGAGACACGGACAGATGGCAGCCCCGGGGCTGCGGGGGAGAGGCGGCAGGACCGGCTGCCCGGGGGCCGCCCCTTACCCGTGCGCACTCACCGATCGTGGCCAAGTAGGAGGAGGTGGGAGCCCCGGCGGGCGGCGAGCCGGGCTCCGTGTACCTCCGCACGATAGAGGTCTTCCCCACGCAGGACTCCCCGGCCATCACGATTTTCACCAGCAACGGCGGCTTCCCTGAACCGCCCAGCCCCGCCATGGCGGGCGCCGAGTGCCGACCGCCGAGTGCCAGCCGGGCCGGGCCAGGCCGGGCTGGGCCGGGATGGGGTGGGGCGGGGGCCGCCCCGCTGCGAGGGAACGGGATCCGGCCCCGCCCGCCGGGGAGGGGGGGAGCAGTAGGGCCGGGGCCCGGTGCCGTCTCCCGCACAGGTGGCACGGGGCGGGCGAAGCCCCGGATGGTGCTGTGGGGTGAGGAGGGGCGCGGGGCCCCAGGCCGGCTCTTTGAAGAATAAAGCGTCTGATGACTTTTTTTTTTTTTTTTTTTTTTTTTAATTTGACTGAATGTTGCCGTTCTTACAACTGCCAAAAATCTGCGCACGTGCTACAGAAAATACGAAACCGATCAAGCAGTAAATGATTGAATTCCTGTGACTGCCAAAGAGATAAACGCTGAGGCCAGCAGGACCGAGGCGGGTAACCCCGGGCTGGCAGCCGGTGCTGCGACCGGCTGGTGTCCCGGGGCTGCCGGCGCGCCCAGGGCCCTTGTGCTAATGAAAATCAGTGTCTCCGGGCTTTGTCTTCACCCGCCCCGCGCGGCCACCGGCTGTGTTTAGATGACTGACAGCCGCTTCAGATGACTGACAGCCGCTTGCGTGCAGCGTCCGTCGCAGCGCTGAGTTGTTCAGCGGGGCCTTGTCAGACCCTTACGGGCTTCCACACACTGTGCTTCAGCCACTGCCCTGAATTAGGGTTATGAAATTAGGCAAAGAGGCGTTTCTTTTTCATGAAATTGCATCACCGAGGAGGAAAGAGGGAACTTTCACAACCCCCGTTACACTTCCCCTGTGAAGTACAGAAATAAACAGTCTGGTTTCTCATTACTTCCCAGCGTTCAAGACGGAGACAGAGGAAATAGGTTTTAAATGTTTCTTCTTTCTCACTTTTGATTTGTTCTCATCTGACAGTCAACGTGACCTGTAACACACACACACAAAATGAGTATTGACAGTGCTCACTTGCTGTGTGTATCTCTGGATGTTTTTAGCAGAATCCCACACTGTCCAAATTATAAGACCCTTGGCCATTTCCCAATCTGCACACTGAATTCATCCAGTGTTACAAATTTA
The DNA here is from genome assembly GCA_024605025.1 of Megaceryle maxima. NCBI lineage: Eukaryota > Metazoa > Chordata > Aves > Coraciiformes > Cerylidae > Megaceryle > Megaceryle maxima. The sequence continues at coordinate 3,610 of JANHGN010001958.1, forward strand.
GGAATGGGCTATTTTTGAATTAAAAGTGCTAATAGTCATTAACAAACATTTACATCTATCTAGGTCTGTAATGACTCTCCAAGGTTTTGCCATTTTCATCTTCAACCATTTGAGCAACTCCTTGATCAATTGATGTGTCACAGAGCAGGGGCTGTAACATCCTCGCTTTTTGTGGAGGACAGTTTGTGACTCGGTGAGTACTACCTAGCACAGTTCAGCACATTGTCTTATCAAAGGCCAAGTATTATTTCAGACTTATTTCTCCATCACCCCAATTCTGGACCACGCACCAACCTGCACCTCGACCTGGCAATATCAGACTGGTTAGCCACAAACCTTAATAAAGGCAGAGCAAGATGAGTTTGTGAGGGAAGCTATAACCACCTGCGATGGAGAAGGACTGGACTTGATAAACCAAAGTGCTTCCTATGAGAAACATCCCCTGCTATCTCAGCAGCCCCATGCAGTTCTGCTTCCTCATGGAGAAATTTGAAGCTATTTTGATCATCCCAGATCTGAGTGATGATGGGGTGCTGGCATCTTCTTGTAGTTCTCATGGATCAGAGGTGACAATGCATCTGGGGAACTGTAACACTTCTGGCTGATCTGACCTAGGCAGCAGCAGATGGGTGCCTCCAGCCAGCTCTGCATCGACCCTGCTCCGCAGCCTCCACCAGTGCGGCTGCAGGAGTGTGGACAAGGCTGGTGCTCTGCCCTGTAGATAGATGCCCTAGCATGGGTTTGGCTGACACAAGCATGTGGGCAGCACGTTGCTTTATAGATATACTATAAGACTTTTTATTGTGGAGCCTTCTCTTGTTCTCTGCTCTGAAGCTGTTCTTCAAAAAATATCTTTCTTCAAATGCAGGCAAGGCTGCAGCTGCCTACAGCAGATACAGGCAGTAGCCTGGCCTGGTGTTAGCGGTGATGCCGCATTGCTCAGTCTTTGCCCTCTGTTAGCTGTCAGGCCAACCAATTTAATTTGAAAGACTCTCCATAGCATTTTGTACGTTCGAGTGTTGATCTACGAGCACTGTGCAAGGCAGGATTCGAGCTCCTTCCTTACCCAGATTCCAAATGCCCGGGGCTGCCGCTGCTCTCAGTGTGTCGGGATCTCTCTCCTCATGTTCCTATCCACAAGGGGACAGTCTTTCCATCTCTTACCACCGACTAAAAACATTTAAAAGTTAGCTCCTTGAAAAGCTACCATTCAATGAATGAAATTTAATTTTTTTTTTTAAATACATGTTTCGTGCTTTATAAAAAAGTTCTGGATCTTTGTAAACTGTATGATGCTACTGTATTTGCAGTGCTAATCATAAGTAAAGTTAAATGAAGCTAACGGCTTGAAAATAGTGACTGTGTGGCTACAAGATGATCAGTGCAAAGCACTAAACAAAGTTTCCATGATGCATTGAGATATCTTTGGAAAATTATGTCTATGCCTCTTACTCAGCTTTGATTGCTTGCTGCCATTCCTTTGACTCTGTCTTTCCAATAACATGAAAAATAGTAATAATAATAACTACATCATTTTTAATAGCATTTTAGCGGGACACCTTTTCATTTTCACACAGAAATATGACTAGAATTATTAGCAAGTAATTTAATAAAATGTTATTATTACAACATCACATTCATTTTCATTGAGTGCTTGTAAATGCTGAGTGTTACTTTTATAGATAAGACACTTTTTTGCTTCTCATCTGAAATGTTAAATTTGGGAATAACTGCTCAGTTTACTCTCTGAGCACTGGAGGACTCTGGGCAAAGATGATAATATCACATTATTTTTTGATTCTCAAAATGCTCACACCGGTTTGTGGTTTCACCTCCTAGTTCAGGTTTGTGGATTCACCTCCTAGTTAACTTCAGTGTGGCATATCACCCTCATCCCTCCCGATGAGTCAATGAATTTTTACAGCAGGTGATTTTTCATAGGGCCAAACCCCTGCAAAAAGTGGGCTCACTCTGCACTGCAGTCACAGAAAATGCTGTAAATTACTCTGAATGCAGGAAGGAACCGGAGACATTCTTCAGCAGCATATTTCATGCAAAACATCCAGCGTAATCTTGTCACTAAGCTCAGTTTGGAAATTCTTGAAAGCAACCAGTATAAAAAAACCCAAACAGTTAGGGACACAAACATCCTTACAGGCCAAGGATGAAGAAATAGCAGTGTTCAAGCACAGCCCTGTTTCTGAAACATAATGGTACCATTACAGATGCCACAGCCTCCTTTAATGAAATAAAACTTACAAAATATTGCAAAGTTGTTCAACATTTTTCCATTTGAAATTATTTTGGTGGAATATTACAATACCAATGTAATTACAAATATTAGCAGTATATTTATGCAAGTTTTCCTGAGCTGAAGGTATAAACTAAAAATGGTCATGAGAAGAAAGAGCAAGGTTTAATTTGGATTTAATATCCTCAGCACTAAGTCAGTGCTCACGTCAAGATTACTCACTGAAGAGACTCTGTTCAGTGACCAAAGTGACGCCCTTTGCTTCCGTCAGCATTAAGATAAAACCACTTCTGACTGGACAAGAGTGAGGTAAATTACTCATGATAGGGAAAACAGGGTTCACTTATCCTTAAATGAAATTTCTGGGGCAACTCTAAAGTATTTTAGTTATTTAGGAAACAAGAGTCACTGTTGAACTGAAACAGAATGTTTAAAGTTTCATCAGAGAATAGGGTGCCTCTCTGAATCCAAATGACTCAAATGTGGGGTTACTGATGGAAAAACTCTGTTGAAAAGTGACTGCAGTGAGGTTCGTATTGTTCATAGCTGCTCATGGCCTGGTTTGGAGTTGGAGAGGCTTCTAATTTTATTTTCCTTAATAATAGAAGTAATTATTTACATTATTTACTGTTAGCTTATAAATGTCAGTTAGAGCATCCCTTGATGCCCCCAGATTCAGAGTCACTTTTCTGACCTACTGATAAGGAAGACAACTATTGGCCAAAGAAACTGAAGTAATCCAAGCCTTATATCAGGGTCCTGACCCCTTGGAAACAGAATTGAGACCAAGCAAGTGTGGCCCTCAGCCCTGTCTCAGCACTGTTGTTCTTGGACCCACAGAGCTATGAATATATAATAATTTGTCAGTAAAATTGTCACTCAGCAACTTTAAGAACACTTTAAAATCAATGATATTAGAGTTCCTGTATCAGTAAAAGTCACCTTTCTGCCGAATCTTCTTTTGCACAGTATGATTTTTGTCTGAAACTGGAGCAGCAGAAGGAATAGCTGTTTTGAGACCATACCAACTGCCATCTGGATAGTTAATAAAATCCTGATTATACCTGGAGTTCACACAGAAAAATTCACAACACTCATGGCAGGCTCACAAATGTTATTTTTTCCCCTTAGCTTGAGCCTGCCTCATTTCTATTACAGAAATGCCAGTACTGTAAATGAAAACTGAAATTTCTGGAAAACCAAACTTTTGACCAGTTCTAATACCTGAGTGATCTGCTGATGTCAGTCGCTCACTGTCAGCCTTGCTCACTGAACAGCCTGAGAAGTATGAGCTTTAAATACAAACACTCCTTCCAGAGTCGCTTTGACTTCCCCGTTACTGAAAACTGCACTTTCTTTGGGTCTCTGCTGAATTGTCTGCTCAAGATTTTCAAAGTCATTATTTGGTGTTACATTTCTAAAGTAATATACAGGAACTTAAAAAGTGATCTAGCTGCACAAAAGCTAAAGGGAAACTGCTGGGCCCTTAGAAATTTATTTACTAATTTTGTTGCCTACGTATAGCTTTAGAATGTATTAGAAGATATTTCTTTAAAAGATGCATTTACTCTCCAGATATTTCATTAAGATTACTCTGATGTGTTTTTATCAGACAGAAAAGTTTGAGTATTCTCTGTGCTGGGTTGCTGGTAGTTACCTATGCTCAGGGGAGCACCGAGATGACATCTTCGGGTAGACAGTTACTGGACCATGGGGAGTGAACTCCTGCAGCAGACACTGTGCAGCCCTGGTGACCACCTCCAGCTGCATGCTCAGGAGTTTCCACACCACTCAGAAGTGTTTCAGGTGTCTCAAGTACTACATGTATTTCTTATTTATACAATATTTGATTTTTTTTTTTCCCCATTTAAAAGCTGTCAGAATGTGCATGAAAACAAAAAAAAAAATGTAAAGACAGCATAGTCTAAGGTGCTTCCCATCTGAGGAACCAGTTACTCTGGGAGAAAAGGAAATGAGGTCTGCTATGACTCATCTTTGTCAGGACTAGGCTTTCACATCTGTGAGTTTACTAAAAAAAAAAAAAAATCCCAGTCTTTTTGGGCATTGACATTGGGCCACCCGTCTGCAATTTTGCAATTTCACTCTTAGCCATTTTTTAGCTGCATGCTGGTTCCTCTGACCTTCAGATCTGCTGGACCCATTCCAGTCCCCATTGGTCATGGGGCACAAAACTGGGACTGGGTTGGGTGCACTCAGAGTTGTGGGTTTGGTGGGCCCCTTCTCAAATTGCCCTTATGGTCTTGGCTAGTGCAGATTATCTGAATGACAGTCCACAGCACAAAATAGTTTTTAATTTTTCTTTTGTGTGATTGTTTTCTGATTTAATGGACGTTGCTGGTTTTATACTTGTTTTCACTAGTCTGACTGTATTTTCCTATCCATCAAAAGCATGCAGACTTGCAAATAGACCTTTTTATGTATTATATAAATCTATGAAGTGAATAAACAAACAAACACTGCCACAACGGAGTAAGAGTGAAAGATTGCATTGATGCTACTAGGAGTAGAAATATTTCTGAAGTACCACTATCAAATCACCTGTGAAAATGCTGTATAGGCACATGCACACACAAAACCCACAGATTGTCTTTTCCTTCAGATAAATGTCAAAAATGCAGGCGTCTGTTTTTATTTAAGTACCTGACATATCCTTCAAATCCACCGTGCACTTGGCAGATACCAGAGCATCTTCCATTAATCCTTAGAAGATTTAAATAGCATTTTATTTATATTTTGTATTCTGAAAACACAAAAGAGAATAATATGAGTATTCGATTCCTAGATCTCATAAGCTTCTTCCTGGAAAAGACTGCTACAAGAATAAGGCTAAATCAGTAGCAGTTTAATCTGTTGTAGATAATATAATTTATGTTGCAATGTGTCCTGTTAACGACTCTAAAACAATGTGCACATTATATTTTTCTCATTTGCAATTTGGGATTATTCTCAGAATAAGAGATGCAGAGACAAGGATAACCCATGTTTTCCGTGAAAGATTCATGGAAACTGAAAACTAAGGTCTTTTAATAGTTCATGATAACTGTTTTTCTTGGCTTAAGTGTAGGGTTTAAAAAATGGTGCTCATTGTTTTGCTTGTAGTTCTTTCATGCATGGACAATCATGCTGATGATGCATTTACTTCAAGTGAATTTTCCAATTGAAAAAGTGCTCTTGAGTAGTTTAAGTGCTATGAATCACCAAAACCTCATCTAAGTCCCATAAAAGCACTGGCTGCAGAAAGCAGCCCTGGAAAGAAGACATATTGGGATTGTACTGTGTGATTCAGCTGAACAGAAATATATTTTGTCAACACAGAAGAAGTTGAAGAATCTGAGAGTTCTGTAAAAGCAAATTTATCATCTGTTAGAAAGAGAGAAATTAACTCTACTGCACCCCCGCTCAGTTGTTCCTCACTGGTCTGAAGCCAAGATTCTATATGTGGGAACTTCAGCCCTTGAAACACAGAATTTTTGTGGGTTATATTTAATTTCTCATCTCTTTCTCTACCTTTTATTTCTCTGTTTTGTCCCTTCCTTCCTAGTTTCCCTTGGCTTAGTCTGACTGTTGGAAGTTCTCTTTTTCCTGTCAGCACTGCCATTTGGACAACCAGTATTTCTGAGACAATATCTTGTTAGTATGAACAAATGCAATCTATTTATTTCTTATATGATAATATTTCCACTGAAACAACTTGCGTCATAAGTATTTGTCAGGGAGACATTAATGATCTTTAAGTTATTATTTGGTTCTTTGGTATTTTTTATGTAAGGCTACTTTTAAAAGCAGATAAAACTATTCATTAAATCACAGTATTCAAGCTTTTCAGAACTTTAAAATGCTATTTTTATTTTGATTGTTTCCCAAGGTAACTTGGATACAGGTTAAGAAGTTTAACATGGGCTAGGGAAGCTTGCCTGTGTGTTCTGGACACCAGAGAGGGGGAGCACAGCCAAGCCCTGGCTATCAGCACTGGCTGGCTGCCCTTCCCCTGGTGGTCTGGGGGCATTGTCTCTGGGTTTGTTTTGTTTCTTTCTTTCTTTTTCTTTTTTTTTTTTTTAAACAAATGATCCATCTATAAAACATAAGGGTTTGTTCCTTCTGTGTCATCACCTTTATTGACACAAAGCATCTTGTCCATACTGTTAGTTTGCTTACCTCTCTTAGGGAATCTGGAGCCAAAGTGTTTGAAATGTGCCTTTAGGGGGGAAGATACCTGAGAAAAATTGATGGTTTGTGTCATGTTTTATTTTTTAGTGACATCATGGACTCACAAGCTGTCTAGCCTTACTCCGGGGATTAGCATTTGTGTGCTGTTCTTTGAAATAAAACACTTTGTGAGGGTGAAATGTAGTTAAGTAGCTTACACTCTCTGATGAGCTTTTTGAACAGTAACCGTAGAACAAGCAGGAATAAATAAATTGTCTTTTGGTCTCCACAGCTTCCTAAGGCACATGGACAGTATCTTCCCCTTCCCCTCTAAAAAAAGTTAAAAAAATCTTGGGGGAGGTGTGGAAGGGAGGGAAGCTGTATGAACACAAAGGGAAGCTATAAGAATGTGAATGTTTAGCACCCACTGAAGAGATGCAACAGACAATGCAGTTGTGCCACAAAGGTATGGAATGGTCAATGCTCAGTTCTAACTCAGCCTAATCCTCTTGAAGACATGCCTTCCTTAAGTAAAAGCTCTGGCTTAAATCAAGAACACTTTCTTTGCTTTACAGTTAAACCAAATCAAAGGTACACGTACACACACACAAAGGTGAAAGAGTGACTGGGCACATCATCTGAAATAATGATCAAGCGACTGAATGTCACTTGGAGAGAAAGTAAAAAAATGTTAAAAGGGGCCCACGTGCCTTGTTTAGCAAAACAGACTCCTGCAGTGGAACACACAGGTAGCACAGACACCTGTGTGACAAACTCGCTCCCCCTTCCAACAGAAAGGAAATAATGAATTTTGTATTTCTAAAATGTGTCTGTTTGCAGTTTGCCTGGAAACTTCTGATATCGCCACAGAATGGTCCAGCAGCATGAAATCTGCACTTTCTCAGGGAACACCATTCTGGTCACTATTATTTTTGTTAACTTTCTCTGGTTATTTCTACACCAGAAATTTTGAAGTCACCGCGAGGACATTTGAGAAGACTATGGCTGAGGGAGCTGATGTGCTGCCTTGTCACTCGCACAGGCCCTATTTTCCCCATATGCTTCTCTGTACAACTCTGCCTACCCTGTTTTCACAGCTGCCTCATCCATCATCCCCCACACCCCTCCTAGGGTTTCCACCTTGCTTATCTCTCCAACATTTTGCTTCACAGGGCATAGGTAGGACCTGGTGTAATGGGAGGAGCAAAGAGGAGAGAGAAGTCAGGATGGGGGATACAGGGGCTGGTGAATTGTTAAGAGACAGAATTGAAGCAGACTGTGAAACTTGAATTCCCTGTCCTCTACAGACTACAGTTGTTTGTGCTGTACTGGGGACGTGACTTTTCCTAAATCAAAATGCGAGAAGTGACGTGCCTCAGAGATGACTTTGTTTGAAATTTGGAGTTTGTGGTTGTTAAGGTTGAGGAACAAAAGTACCTTGAACTACTGCAGGCTGTGGCTGACCAAAGCAGAACTGACAAGTTGATGGTGGTGCTGTAGTTGTGAAGACAGAGGCAACTGTGGCTGTAGTTTATCCACAAGTGCGAGCATCGATATTTTCTCTGAAATATGGATGGTTAGCACTGAGGGAGTGCTCCAAAGCTCTTCTGGAGCCATTGATCACGCATATTACAAAGCGCATAGGAGCGTGTCAGCTTAAAAGAGTGCTGCTTGATGACTGGTGAAGTTGACCAAATCTCACCTTCAGAAGAAGCTAGAGATGAAAACAAGTAATGAAATGTGTGGCAGATCAGTTACATGGGATAAGCCTGGAAAATGATAAACCTAATGCTTATCTTTAGAAAGCAGGGAAAGGGAGAGCCAGAGACTCATGGAACAAATAATCAAACTAGCTGCAAGGACAAATTGGATTTGTCAAGTACAAATTGTATTAAACCAGACTAATTTCCTTCTATGACAGGATAACAGGCCTTGTGGATTAGGGAAGAAGGAATAAGAGTCCATAAATCATGACTTCAGGGAGACTTCTGTCACTGTTACATGTGGAATCTCCATGAGCAATGAGGGAAATATGGTCTGGGTATGTTGGTCCAAAACCACTTCAAAAACTAAAGAGAATAATTAGCAGAACACTGTCACACTGGAGCATGTTTCAAGGGGGAATGTCTCAGAGGTCTGTCATGGACCTGGTAATACTGAGTGCTGCATATTAATTCAGAGTAAATTCCAGTAACAACATTGCTGATGAAGCAAAGAGCATATTTGTTAAATTTGCAGAAGTCACCAAGCTGAGACAGCTGCAAAGACTACAAAAGGCAGAATTAGGATCCAGACTATACCTGGTATCTTGTCCACATATTATATGCACAAGAAATATGCTTGTACTTTGCTCACCTAGTTGAGAATCCTGTGCCAGCTCTACAGAAGGGAGAGATACCATTCCCAATAAACTTTCACTCTGTCACTTTCTCAACAGACAAAATGTTATCAATTCTTTTGCTAAAGTCACCTTTGTCTGGGGAATACAAGCTTCTCAGAAGAGAATTTGAGGATGGATGAAGTCCTTCCCTGTGATCATGTGTTACAAGCTAACTGGATTGTGAAGATAATTGGATGCACTGATATAATGAGCCGAAGACCCATGTGACAATTAATAATTCTATCTAAATAAAGTTTTAATTCAATATTTTTGGTAATGTAACACTAAATGTAATAGCAGAGAAGAATGTCTTCTTTCTCATCTTTTCACAGATGAGTTAGACTAACCCTGCAGCCTCCTGTCTGCATCCTTAGCCTGACCTCAGTAGGGCTACTGGCAGCTGTGTGAATCTAAGCAGATGGACAGGACAGGAGGCCCTGACTGGTGTCAGTACAGTAAAAACAACACATTCTTGTGCCCTGTAATGTGAAGTGTCTTTGCATTGCCCCATTTTGATCAGAGTTGTGGATATGCAGAGGTGCAAGTCTTTGTAAGTACAGTAAACTTCTTCGTTGATGTCTGGGATCACTGAGCATTGAGCACCTCTTACCATTAGAAGTGGAGGCGTTTCACAGAGTTCCCTCCTGTCTTCTGGAACCAGAAGTGTGGCACATATATTGGAATAAGATGGGCCTCCTTGGCACAAAAGTATCACAGCAAAGGATAAAGAAGCAGTTGAACCTTCGTGGCTCCACTGGGCCTCTGGTGGAATCACAAGGCAAAAAGTTCAAAACCCAAATTGATTTCAGGTTTTTGAAGGACCTATTTGATGATTAAAGATTTCAGGTCTTCACTACAGCCTTCAGTATTATTTCTAACATCAAAGCTCTCACAGAAAGATGGATGCATAATGGATCAATAAGAAGAATAATTTTTGCATTGCCAACCTGTTCTTTGCAGTCACAGGTTAAAGCTGAAGTGGAGATGTTTTCTCTCAATCCATGGCTTTTGAGAAATTGCTTAGCTTCTACTGAGTCAGTTATCTTTGCTGCTATCCTATCATTAATAATTATATATAAATAATATAGATGCTTTTCTCATAGAAAAAAGGAACCCCAATAGCATGCTAAGGCTCTCCAGGCTTCAGTTCCAGTGCTTTGTCACTTTCTGTGCTGTCTAAATAAGTTCTGCTCTCTGTAAAGACAAGGCTGAAGACATGCAGGTTGCAATTCCCAAATGGTCTGAGGTGCATGCTTATGGCTCTTGGACAGCATTTCAGCAGGCACAGATCTGCAGCCTGCACTGAATGGCATGTGCTAAATTCCTAATCGTTCTGTAGTTGTGATGGTCTACAAATCTGACAGGCGAGGACTGTGGGAAGAAATGATACCTTTTTTTTTTTCCTTGCAGGAACTCATATAGCTAGAAAAATAGCCAAGTTTTCAAGCACAAACTTCACTGCAGACCAAAAAACAAACAAACAAAAAAGCTAGAAAGCTTGTCTGTTTTGTCTTACAGCCAAATCAGCAGGTCTGACCAAAGATATCTCTCCCAACAGATCTGCCCCACTGCAGCCTGGACAGCAGGACTCAACAGTGCTTGCTGGTGGTGTGTGCCAGGGCTGCGCTGGAGCCTGCTCCAGGAGACTCCATGGGGACTGCAGTCCCCTCAGACACAGCAGAAGTGGGACAGGACAGGGTTGTGGCAGCAGAAGGTGAGTGGGGTGAGGAAGGGGAAAACCTCACCGCTTGCCCCCACAGGGCTCACTTCTACCCTGACACCCCCATCAGGCTTTATTTCCCCTCAGCCCTCGGACAATGTCCCTGCCATCTCCATCTGACCAGCCTTCAGCCCTGTTGTTCTTCCATCTCTCCAGGGAGCCCCATCACCACTCCAGCAGCGGCAGTCACCAAGCAGCTCCCTGCTCCATGGGCACCGGTCAGCAGCCATCGTGTGCCACGAATGTTGAAGATGTAAAAAGGAGAAACATGACCACTCTTCACTGAGCACAAGTTCAAATCTCTTCTGTCCGGGGAAAGCTTAATGAATCCAAGTCTCAAACAGGAGAGAGAAATCATAGCAGAATGAATCATCACTGCAAGATCAGTTCAGAAGTGATAAGAGAAGCAACACAAAATACAAACATTTCTTCTTAATGTTAAAATAAGGGATTTAATTTTATGAAAGTAGTTTAAGGAATTATTTAAAAAATAGGGCAAAGGTTTCAATTCACCTGCTACTTATGCAGGCTTGATGATTTCACCTTCTGAATAGTTTGCTCAAGTCCAGAAGTACTTCAGGTCCTTCATTAACTATACTGTATTTCCACAAAATATGGCCCAAGTACCCCTTTTTTTGACTTCCTTTTTGACCAGGGGGCTGGTACATACAGAGAATCTGTTTCATCCTGTTTCACCCTGGAGCTGCTTCCACCTCTGTCTTTTCCTGTGCACTGGTCTGGGGTGATGGTGCCTGTAGAAGAGCATCAATTTTGACAGCAAGCTGGTGTTCAGGGAGAGAGGCATTTCACAAGGCAATGCTGATGCTCCAGTGGCCATAGGCCCTTGGGACAGTTTATTGTGGAGCAAAGAATCATCCCATGCCCAGGGTAAGGGCTTTGCCTTGTGCACACCAGCTCAGTGTCCTAGCTGGTGCTTATTCTGGAAAGCCAAAGCAATATTGCCCTCCGCTGGTCCTGAAACTAGTTTAGCTGCTAATGTGAACTGGGCAAAATCATTGTCAGTACCATCAGGGGCACTTCGAAACCAAGACTTGGATTCCTGAGACATGTTGGTGGTGTTCCATCTGTGCTAGGAGCTCTCGCTTTGCAGGCTCAGCTGTAGCAGGGACAGTCATTATGAGTGGCGGTGGCGTGACTGCCAGCGGGGGGGGGTGTACGAGCAGCGTCCCCTCCTGCGGGGACCAGTGCTCTGCGAGGGATGTTTGGTCCAGGAATCTGTTGCTCAGCTTTTTCTCAAAGTAGATGGAAACTTCACTCAGCGTGAGCTCTGGCATTGTCCAGCATGAGCATCACCAGCGAATGGATTTGTTGTCAAACAGTGATTTTCCCATCAGGTAGAACCTGCAGGTCCACTAAACATTTCAGATTTCTATAGCTTGTGCTATTATGTTGAAAACTCATGATTTTAACTGTTATCTCTGCTGATTCTCACTGCTGTCTGAAGAGGATGTGAGAAGACATATTAAAAAATCTCCAGGCACACCCTGCAGGCACCAGTGCTGGCTCCAAGGCACCCAACAAAGCCAGCATCACTTGAATAACCCATCCAAACAGCAGCATCCAACTGCTCCATGCTAACAGCACGGGAGGTGAAATACTTCCCGTCACACTTTGAGGACCGTCTGAGGGCTGTGCAGGCAGCGCTGGTCTCCGCAGACTGCAGGTTTATTGCTCGGGAGTGTGGTGTGAAGGTGTGTGGCACTGGCAGGTTTCACCTGTGTGCTGGTGACACAGAGGAAGCCTGTTAGATGATAGGTATTTCTGGTACAGTGAGCAGCAATGAAATGATTAAGTGCCCTGGCATGTAAGTGATCGTAATTAGGCTTCTCATGAACAGCCCTTTGAGATAAATGATAGAAATTCACACCTATCTGGGTCCTACAGCTTTTCAGCCTATTTGGGGCAGGCTGAAATTAGGTTTGTAAATCTCCTTGAGCACCTCGGGCACTCTACAGTTGTCTTAAGGAGCTCTGGCAGTTGCTGTCTTGGCCTCCCTAGTTCAGTCTTCTAACCTGCTGTTCCCAGCGTCACCTCCACGAATAAAAGTGTTCCTGGTTTGCAAGGCATGCTTCCTGGAAATTTACTCTTCTAAGGACCCACAGATCTTACTTCATCTGAGCAAGGCTTGATACTCCTAGAATAGCTGTGGGAAATGAGTCCAAGGCCACCGGTGGTGGGTTGAAGTACTGAAAGATTTTCATATCGTACACTTACTGTGACTTACCATACTAAGAAAAACTTCCTTAATTTCCACCATCAGTTTCTTTCAATGAAGTTGGAAGAGGTGCATGGGAGCAGCCTGGATGCCACAGGGATTTCTTACAGAGTTAAGGACTTAATTTCAGAGTGATTTCCAATAAGTCAGCAGGAAAGATTACGGGCTAAAGGTTTTTGCAGGATATTAAGAATTATATCGCCCCTTGCAGAGCTACCTGCAAATCCTGTGCTGCTGTGATAAATAACCCCACCGTTACCGAAAGACGGGCAGCGACCAATGTCCTTGTAAACCAGAAGAGGTCTGTTTTCCAGACAGTGAGGTAGCGAGAGCTACAGTTGTTGTTCTAATGCTGTTAATGGGTGAGAGTATGCTAATTAGTCAGATTAACTAAGCGGGTGAGTCATGCACTAACCCTTCTTGAAAGAAAGTGCCCATTTTGAGATGCTAAATGAGAACATAAATGCAATCAGGCATAGAATTCTTGAAAGATAAGGCGAGAGCAGACCTGCTTGTTAATGGAGCCAGTGAAATGAATTCGGCTTTGGGAAGGGGTGCACTTTTTTTTTATATTCAGGGTTCATTTTAATGGGGAAGGGTACAAAACCTTCAGAACAATACAGTGGATTTCACTCAGGTTTAAGTAGCTTTAATGACCTAACCTAACAAAGGTATTTCTGATATTCTCTGCTATGTTTGCACTTTTAGAAAGACTTCTTATTTTCTTTTTTTCTTTTTTTTTTTTTTATTTATTAGAGGCATTCAGATGTTTCAAATTAAGACAAAACTATAATATTGTGAAAAAACACAAAGCCCTCTCATCTATAATTGATGGCAAAGTATTAAAAATGTTTATTGTGAATGCTCAGGCTCTTACACTGAAAAGCTACAGCCTTCCCACCTTTGAGAAGTCAGCATCAGTGCTCAGAGGGACCACGGATCTGGTCCTGCTGTGGTGCTGGGACTCACCACTGAGGATAAGGGAAGGAGGGCTGGGTGCCCTTCTGTGGAGGTCTGCATCACGTTTTGGTGGGTGTGATCCTTTCCTGTCTTGGTGGCCACCTGCTCTGTGCATGTTAGCCTATTTTAACCTTTTTCGCTTCATCGCTCGCAACGGTGTATGCGTCAGGGAAGCGCAGAAGTGATGCTTGCAGCCGTCACACGCTGCCTCGGATACTTTGGGTCCTGAGCTGAACACACCTCAAACGCCTGGCTTTGGTCCCTGGTCTGAAATCTTTGTCATGTTTCCAAGTGCCTGACGTGGCGAGAGGAGGAAGCACCGAGGCTGGCTCCTTGTAGCTGTTCGATGATCATGCCCGTACGTGGTGTTTGCTCGCACGGGCACCTCCATCAGTCTTTTGGGCCCCATGGGGTTTGCAGGTGCACGCTGCTGGGGACGAGAACCGTGTCTCTATGCACGGGTGAACCAGTGAGGAGGTCAGGCAGTGCTGAGGAGGGCTGGCACAGGGCAGCAGTTCCAAGGGAACGATGTCTGGGGAGGTTCTGTGGTAATCAGGACTGAGTGAAAATATAGAAGGCCTTACCACAACTACCCTGATGCACTAAATCCACCATGAAAATACTCTTCCTCACACTTGGTTTTGAACATGCTCTCTTGGCTCGTCTTTTGCCAGAACTAGTCCTTCTTCTTAAAGATTTCCACCCCTTCCAGTCTGATTCCAAGACACCTCCTTGGCAGTGGGACTGCTCAACGTGCTGGCTCTGCTAGTCTGCCTTTCTTTCCAGGGCCACTGCAATGGCCATCAGTTTCCACCCCAAAGGTGGCTGCACTTAGATGATTGGCGAAGTGATCCCCGTATATATTTGCAATTCTCTGAAGTGCCTTGAGGCTTGCAAAAGGCACTATATAAATCAATTAATAACAATATCAGAGGTCAGTCAGCCAACAAGAATACAATTTAGTTTAATGAGAGATAAATAAGACAGACAGAGTGAGAGGGAAAGAGGGCTACAAGGCTCCCTACTCAGTGCCAGGCTCTGAATACGCCAGCTCCTCGCTTTATCACAGAGATCATCAGAAACACGGAAGATAATCGTGTCATTGCCATTTCTGAGTCCAGTGTAATATCTATTACTGGTTTTGATGTCTTACTCAGCTCTGTACCAGTATGATTTTAGGAAGAGTGTACATTATTTTCATGAAAACAAATATGAGCATGAGGAAGCATTTTTCCCTTGCGTGCAATTCCTACTAAAGAATTTACATTCTTCTAATTTACTGGTTTACTGCACCACTTAGTGCACTCCTGAGATGTGCAGAATGTCCTCGCAGTTAAGAATGTGCAGATGAAATTCACCCTTTTTGCACTGAATCACTCACTCTTCCCTTGGAAGTCACCATGCTCTTTCCTCCCTCTAAATCTCCTTTAACCGCTCTAACAAAAGAAGAGATTATTCTGCATAGTTACAAAATGGATCCAAAAGGGATGGTTGGCAGTTTATTTGGATTTAGGGAAGTTATATGTTTTTGTGACCAGTCTGGTACTAAACAAGTGAATGGAAATACATCTTTTTACATTTGATTCTTTCTACTACATAGGACTGTGGATGTAGGAATGAAAATTCCCCATTGTAGCCCGGGACAAAAAGCTGGGCTGCACGACCCTCATCAAAGCCATATTTGATAAGTTGTCAGCAGACACAGAGGACATGGGGAGATAACCCTGAGTGGGGTAGGACAGAGGATGGGGGAGGCCTGTGTGGCAAAACAGGGAGGTGTTTCTTGTTCCTGCCACACCAGTACACAAGGCGCACAGCCTGTTGCTGTGCCGGTGTCCACAGGAACTGTTGGTGTGCGCTGGAGGATGCCTTGGGCCCCCCTGCCCTGCCCATGCAGCCTGAAGAGCTGTTGGGGAAGGCAGCAGCTCCTGTCCAGTCCCTGCTGGAGGTCCAGAAAGAGATTGTGTATTGGTGTGGGTGCTGAGAAACGTTCCAAGGCTCAGTATTACAGAAACAGCCATTACCAGCAGACCATGAACTGTGAATCTAAGCCAAATAAAGCAGTACGAAGCACTCTTGGTGAGCGAGCCCATAGCTGCAGGCCATAGACTTGGGCTAAAACTTGACACAGTTTAGTGTAGCATCATTGCAGGCAGAATTGCCTCACGTCATTATTTCTAGAAACTTTGGGTTTTTAGCTGTGTCTGCATGCACTGCATGTTTCTTAGTCTGCAGTTGCCTTAATTGTGCTCTAATGGGTTGCTTGGTCAGACCTTGAGCCCTGTGGCCATGGTGAAAGGAGGCAAAGGAGACAGAACAGACCTTCCTGAAGTTCTTTTGACAAAATCCAAAGCCAAACAGAGCTGACTTCACAAACATCAACACTTCTGATGGTGCATCCCCCAAAAATTCCACTTACATTTCTGAGTCCTTTCATGTGCCTCAGAACAGTGGTCTGTGCAGATCTGGGGCTGTCTGCTTCACACTTAAGTAATCTACTTACAGCCACTCAGATCTGGACATGAAAACATTGGTTCTGCAAGGGGGGCTGCTCTTTGTTCCCTCTCCCCCATGCCAAAAAAAGGCAACCCCGAACACCGTGACAAAGGATTAGCTGAAGCTGAGGCCAGGCTGCAATGTAAACAGCCAGGCAGAGAACAGAAAGGCTTCTTTTATCAAACTTAACATCCCAAAGCTCTACTGATTTCATTGTCATTATGGTGGTGATTAATTTGACCCAGAGTACTGCCACCCACTGTTAAAGCCTTCGCTGCATCCCTGTTGATAGCTCTCATGACACAGATTACAGTCTGCCACTGCGTTGTCCATAATTAGTACTTGTCAAAATGAGATTTGCCTATGGTAGCCCACTGCCCATCAGAAACCCATTCAGAATTAAACACGCTTTGGAAAATAGAGGACAGTTCATCCTCTAATTGGAACCAATGGGTACAGAACGAAGACTCTTTTTCTTATCTATTGTGTGTTGTTCCAGGTCTGAAAAATGACTCTTTCCATATCTATCAAGAAGTGTCCTCTGGTGAAGTACATGGGCACCAATTCTGTTCTGCTTCTGGGTCCTAAAATGTTCGCACAGTTAATTCCCTAAACTGGAAGAGTGGGGAATTGCTTCATCTGAAACAAGGACAGGGTCAGGGTGCAGTGCCAGTCCCCGCCACATGGCCAATGTCAGCACCACTGCCTGGCCCTGAGCAATGGACCCTCAGGAAGGCAGGGTCTGGGCACGGCCCAGGGAATACCTTGTGCCCAGAGGAGCACCCAGGGTGGCGTTCAGAGGAGTCTATTGCACATTTCCAGGGCATGGAGGAGAGAGGAAGGAGAGAAGCCACACAGCAGTGGCCTGCCTGATGGGCTAGCATAGAAATGTGAGGTTTATAGTCACCAGGGTGTAGTCTGAGGCTTCGCTCACCAACATTTCAGACTGCACTAGATATGGAGTCTAACACACAATTCACTTTGCAGGCCAAGGCTACATACAACCCTTTGCTCTTTTTTCCCTGTAAGAGGAATGGCCAATCTTCTTGCAATCCTGAATGAAAAGGCTCAGTAACCACATCTAGGATCACTAAGGATTGCAATAAAAGGTTTTCTGATAAAGCTCTGAACTACAGGGCCAGGGATGGACACAGAGATGGTAAATGTGTTCAGAATAAGCAGCCACACTGGAGTCAACTGATGCTGGTGTCCAACAATAGTCTTCATGGGACAAACAAGAGAGCTGGTGGCTTTGTGAATGGAAGCCTGAATACATACAGCTATGAACATTATTGTATCTGGAGCCACTCTCTGAAAACAAAAGGAGGGAATCCAGAGCATGATACCCTTGTGCTAGTCAATAGACGACTTTCATTTTGGGTACTGGCAATGCTCAGTAGCTCTTGAAAACAGTGGAATATATCATGGCAAAAGTGAATGCTTGGAAAATGCTTCACAAGAGGAGGTGCTGTGCCAGACATAATGCTTCACAAGTGTCTTTTATTCCACTAAAAGAAGCAAAAGAGCTTAAAAGACAACAGTATTTTTTTTTTTGAGTGCCCAGACAGATAAAAGTGCCACACTTTCCTACATCAGGCTAATTAATCTTTACAGAGTCCAGTATGTAATCTCCATTCACTAAAGCTTATTTGATTGGACTCTGTACCTGAATACTGCACAGCCAGATTATGGCTTTCAGCCTCATCGTTGGTGGAAGTGCTGTTAAGAAGAAGATGTTTCATCTTGAATAGTGCCAAACTATCTGTCTGATCCACTCTGACCTGGGCCAGTTACGGGGAATCTTACTAGAGATGGAAAGAGCTCATTGCAAAGCTGCAGTCCATTGTAACCCTGGACTGCATTACTGCAAGTGAGACAGAGATCTACTGATCTCCTCTGCAGTGGTCAATGCACAGCGGACAATGTGGGCCAGCTGGAGAAAGGGAAAAATCAGACTGGTGGTAGATGTAAAATCAGTCAGAGAGGAGAGGCTGAGTCACAGGCCTAGAGAAAAGTGAAGACTGGTAGTCTTTGTGTTTGCAAAACAAAACTGATGCAAAATGAGCGGGATTAAATAGTTCTCCTTATCCACTGAGAGCAGAAGAAAAGAAACTTGGAAGGTTCTGTCATTTGTGAAAGTTTTAGATTATTTAATGGTGAACCTAAATTTTTTTTCAAGTGTTTGTTTTCTCTTTTAGGTTCTTCCTGGAATCGTCTCTTTAAACTAATGAGACATTTAAGCTAGACATTAGGAAGCATTTTCTAATGATGATGATGACTACATGCAGTCACACATTGCTACGAAGGTTCGGCGAGTCAGCAAACGTCTGCTGGGATGCTCTGGGCATCGCCGACCCCACCGTGGTGTGGGGGAGGCAGGGGATGACCTCAGCAAACCCCAGCCAGTCCTCTTTCCTATTGCTCTGGCAAGCCTGGAGATTTACTTTCACCCTGAAGGTAATCAGTCAGTCGTGATTTTGACCTACAGTTTAATGTGCTCTCTTGCTATAGTTACAGACATCCTCCTTCTGGTTACGCTCCCTGCTGTGACTAATGGCATCTTTGCAGCTAAAGAGGTGGTTTTTAAAGAAAAACATCCAAGTTTCAGTGTGGTTACTGAGTTTACAGTTTTAGCAAAACCAAAGGCACAGCAGTCCTTGCTGCAGTCCTTGCTACAGCCCATGCACTTGACATTTTTTGGGTGTGTATACACCTTTCGCAACCCCCTAAATACACGTGAAGCAAGAAGTTTTCTGCTGCTGTTTATGCAATGGATCATCAGTCTTGGTATTCATTACTCACAGTGTAGTATGTTTAAAGTTCACTTAACTCCATTCATACAAAATATTCCTGATCAGCCAAAGGTTTTTGAAAATGGAATTGTTTTGCACAACTACCAACAAAAATGGAAAAGAATCTGCAAAGAATCAGGAATTGAATACCACACAAGATACCGAGATACTAAGCAAACTTTACAAATACGATCCTTCCAGTGTGGTTTTCTGGAGGGTGTTTAAGGGTGATACAAGGAACCATTTCTTAAAGATAAAACCACAAGGCTTTCAAAGGTATTTTGCAAAATACCTCAACCATTAATAAATATTCCTTTTGAAAACACAGCAATGACTGAGGGTAGGTGTCCAAATGGAAGAACAGGTTTTTAGATTAAGTGATGGGACTACTTTAAATATTAAATCCAATTGATTTTTGTGTGTGTGTGGACACTGAAGAAAAATTTGGGAAAATGCTACATTTGTTTAAATTTCTTTCCCTTGTTTTCACTTTCTAAATAGGCTCCCTGTACCTGTTCACCTCTAAGCCCAATTAAATTCAAGGGCAGCAGATCACAGAAGCTAATGCTACCTGACCAAAATATCTGTTCTGTGGCAAGAAAATCAGCAGAAAGTAGCTCAAATTTTGCTTTTCTTTACTAGATAAGACTGCAGATGTCATCTGGATGCTAATTGGGAGTCATTGTACAATTGTGTTAGATGCCCTGTTCTCATTCAGTATTGTGGCAGGTAACATAGTACCTGTGTACTTCAAGAAAGGATCAATGACACAAAGGTAGTTTTCTGCTGCAGGGAGAAAACAGACAATTAGAAAATCACTATTTGTATTCAATCTCTGTTTACACTGGTTGACCACATCTCCTGCAAACGCGCGTTTCTCTCTAGCTTCAGAAATACACAAATATATCAGCACCAGAAGTCTCCTCTCATTTTACTTTGCAATTCAGGATTGCTTTATTAATCAACGCAAGATGCATTCATTGAACTGGATTAATCCTGCATAAGTAATTTTGAAATTTCCTGCTGAAGTTATTTTTCATTTCTGGGAACAAATCATTTATTTGGATTTTCATATATCAGGATCACAGAGATTTGCCACAGTCAGATTTTAATTTTAGTTACATCTGAGCTGGCTTATATATTAGGGCACATAGTTTTGCATGAGAGCATCTTCTAAAATCTGTAATTGGTGTGGAACACTGACATGCACAGAATACATCTGACAAGGTCCAGAGAGTTAGGTTCAGTTTCACTGATCAACATCTATGCTGCAGATTAACTGAATCTTTTATGGCATTACAAGCCCTCCAGAATTCGTTAGTGTACTTTCCCTTCCCACTAACCACTCTGACCTCCAGCGCTGCTGTCGCTGCTTCCTTGGTCTGGACCTGAGAGGCTGAAACACTGACTCTTCCACTGCCACACTAACAACAAAACTGAGAACGTGCATCTTAAACTGCTCAGGAGTGTGTGTGCTGGCAATTACCGTCTTGTCTCTTTAGCACTGCCTGGGATTTTCTGTCTCCTTTGTCTGTAACTGGAAAGCTCCATTTAAATCGAAACATGGTCTGTCCCTTAAAAGCAAGAGAATTAGAGTACTGTATTGGTGAGTGATTATAGTACAATACAAACTGGCGTATATAATGAGATTTGGCATGGATTTTTCTCAGAAATTGGCTCACAGATGCAGCTGGCAGAGTAAATCATCGTATTAAACATGGGAAGGGGGAAAAACACATAAGGAAAAGCAATGCCAGCCTTTGGGAGGTGGGTGCACTGTACCTTTGAAGACAGTGCTGTAATCAATGAAAAGCGTATTTATGTAATGCCATCTTTTACCTCCTTAAGGGCACATGTATGGGTTACAAGTCTGCAACAACCCAGCCTTCTCACACTTCTCAGGCAGTGGATGGGACCACAGTTTGGGACCAGGGAAATAGCTCCATTCACTCATCTGTTGTTTTCCAGGCCCAGCTCTGCAAAAGTACCCAGGCAAGTTTGTCATGTTGAGGACAAAGAGGAGAATATAAGTAACGTTTGGCTGGAAGGACAGCAGGGTGCCCAGGTGTCAACAGTCCAGGTGTCCAACTCCAAAAGACAGCTCTCAGCTGTGAGCTGGAATTGGAGAAGATGCTTCCCTCCTGCCAGCAGGGACTTGGTCCTTCCACACATCTGCTCTGCCTCTGCTTCTCACCAGCAGCAGCAGCTCTCCTCCCCTGCCACAGGTGCTGGGTGCAGTTGGGTGCTTGCTGCAGCCCAGGCACCCCAGGTGCATCTCTCTCACAATTTTTGTTGTGCTGAAGTCCATGCATGGAAAGCTTAAACACTGCAATATCTACATACTCTGCTGATCTGATCCTTCTGCTTGACAGCTAGGCCATTGTAAATGATTAGCTAAAGAAAATAGGAGCGGTACCATCACCAAGTGGTTATTTAGTTTTATGTTTATTTCATGTCCTTTTTTATTGCATTGTCTCCTGGTTCTCTTCTACTCTTTCTATTGCCTCTCCTGTCATTTCTTTCCAGGTTTGCTCTGATGTGTGCTTCTCAGAGATCATCTTTGCCTTCCTCATTACTCCAGCCCTTACTTTGTCTGTACCCTTGATCCACAAGAACTTCCCACTTTCTCTTCTTGCAGCCTCTCAGTTTCTGTTTTTTTCCTTTCATTCTTACCTCTTCTTTCTCACTTCATTCCCTTTCTTTCTAAATCATATGTCTGCTCACTGCTTCCAGCTTCTCTTCCTTCTTATCCCACATTACCTTAAAAAAAATGTGCATAAATCTCTCTTCCTTCCTTTCTCTTCTGAAATAAACTCATTAATGAAACATTCCTATTCATTGTGCTCTCTTCACTGTAGTTGTTGCACTTGCCTTTGCTTTCTCACAAAAGATTTCAACAGGACTGATCCCCTCTCCTTAAACCAGGCTCTTTCATTGCACCCTCAGCCACCCCCAGCACAGCTCACACTTGCTCTAAGCACGGGGGGTAGCAACTGTCTTTCAGTGTGGTCACTGCACCCACTCGGTTTGCACAGGAAGGTTCTGGTCCATGACAAAGGCTGGTAGCATAAATAAATAATACACGGAGTATAGTCACTGGTATTGCTAACGATTGTGCTTCATGGTAAAGCCTCTGCCTTTACCTTGTCCTCTCAGCCTGGCAGTTGCTCTTCTGCCAACTCCTCTACTGCTCACCAGAGCCAGCACTTCTCCTTCGAGAACAGAAATACCCACGGCTAGAAGGGTAAATCACCCCAGGAGGCACATTTTGAGAGGGAAGAAATCGCAGCATCTAGCGTTAAACTCCTCAAAGCCAGACTGCATTTAACGAGCGGTGTCCTTTTCAACATCTCTTACCACGGGACAGGGGAAGGGGCAGAGCAGCGCAAGGCAGAGGCGTTTCACAGGCGTCCAACCTCCGATCGCATCCCTCGGCTTCTGAAGGCAGCCCGTGCCCGTGGGCACGCAGGGGGGGCCGGGCACGTGCCACGCTCAGGGAAAGACTCTGACTCACCGCGTTTTACCGCACTGCTGCATTTACAAGCACCGAGTAAGGACGCTTGGAGAGCAATGAGGATGTCATGTACAGCCAGGAAAGAAAAGAAGTTTACGCATCTACATGATAAAAAAGTTCCAAAGAATTTAATGTAGATATTATTTATACATACACTTTATAAGTAGGAATATGGCAGACAGTTGAATTAGTACATAAAGTTTTATTTAAAGTTTCCCCCCTACAAGCAAGCTTCATTTACACAGTCTAGTACTGTACAAAATTTACATTCTTTGTGTGACTTGTTCAGTTAGCACTTTCCTTGGTCATGCCTTCCTGAAAGATAGAAAGATTTACATACAGTCCTCATAAATCTTTAAATTATCTTGGTAAAAAAAAGAACCACTTGAAAGGACAACAAATATCCTTTAAAAATGGTACGTTTTAGTAGAGACAGGTGACAGTCAGTGTTTAATGGCAGACCTTATCCTGATCTTAAATGTCATTCAAGGCTTCCTCATTTAGTATCTTAACAGTTTCCTTTTTATATATATTTATATTTATATACTTTCAAGAGGAAAGGAAAAAAAAAAGTCATGATTGCACCAAATATATTTTACAAGGGATCCCTTGGATCTGAACAATATAAATAAATACAAAACCAACTAAAATTGCACTATATAGTAGAAATGGATTGAGATTTCAGGATATACACTCCACCTTTATGAGTTCCTTAGTGATGCTCACTGGAAAACTCCCCAACGGCGCACTCAAATATTAGCATTTTCGGATAATTACTTAAAAGAATTTTTTTCCAGGCGTGCAGCTACCTCATCAATTGGGTTATTGCGTTTGTATGGTATCAGTCTTTACTGCATTACTCCAATTTTACAACTGTGTAATTCTGCTGCAAGCAAGGGAGTTGCATTGCAATAAAAATGGACTGATGCCAGAGAGAAACAGTCCCATGGTATTTGTTGTCCATTATTTATACGGCTCTCAAGCATCAATATATAGGGTAATTTATGTGTACATTCGCCCTCTTTCTATTTTGCAAAGCAAAGAATGAGTTCTTTCTCCCACCTACTGACTCTGCAGCAGAAACAAACCTCCAGTAGTTGCCTGTCCTTGCTTAATGCACTAGCATTAAGTCCTACTGTGAAAGATGTGTGCAGGCTTGAAAATGCAGGATCAGAGTCTCCTTTGCCTTTTACCTGGTGCAGCCAGTTACAACTGGGCAAACTAAAGGCCAGATTCTTAGCTGTCATAAACCAAAGTACATCCATTGGCTTCAATGGAGCAATGTCTGTTTATACCAGCAAAGAAGATGGTCCTGAGGGTAATGGATGCAGCACCAGTAAATCACAATGGAAGAGCTACTCATATACTTTACTGAGGTATAGATGATTATGTTAACTGCAAGGTGGTGAAGAATCAGGCTCAGTTTTTGTCACTGCTTTTGCAAAGCCATGATAGAAAAACAGAAACTTTTAAACATAGCCAGCCCAATTTGTGCAAGCAACTAGTGAGTTCATGAAACGAGTCCTCCATGCTACTGGTCCCACGTGGTAGCATTCTGAACTCGCTTTGCAGTGTGCAATTAATTGCACAGGCTATAAGGCAGTGGAAAGTCTAGCCTCATATTACTTTGGATCAATAGTAAAAACCTTTCATTTTAACATTTTCATTTTAAGATCAATCACACAGGAGTATTTTAGCTACTTACCAGTGACTCTCCAAAATTGTGCATAATCATTTAAGACCCCAAAGTAATACATTTATAGTTAAATGCAGTCTTCTTATCTTTGGAAGCAACTGGCGTGGATGCTGCTATCTAACAGGTTAGTGAAAAGGAAGGGTTCTGGTGCTATGTTAAGAGCTCACAGAAATAACTTACTTTACAAACCCAGAATTTAAGGTGTAGGACCAAATTTCTGTTATACTAATGTAAAACCAGTCATTCCATGTGATTTCAGTGAAATGACTCTGACTTTACACAAGTGTGATTAGAAGAATTTGATCCTAATCCCTAAGATTGCTATGGCAAGAAGTGCTCTGTAAAGCATGGCCTTCATTGTAGTCTGCTTTCCGCTGCACTTACACATGGGGACTCTGAAGGCAAGACTGTGTTAGTTGCCAAGCTGTGCAAAAACTGAATGATATTTCTTTACCTTTTATAATCTTCTGATGCTGTGTTGCTTGCAGAGCATGTGAAGCAGCTGTAGTTTAGGATTACAGAGGAGGAGATGATTCTGCAATGCAGTGTGAGCTTTTCACTATCTGAATTCTGAAGCATTCATGAAAACAACATCCTCATGACTTCAACACAGATCACATGCAGGTAGATACAATGCACAATACTGATCTTGTCTCTTCAGGCTGTATTTGAACAGTTAGCCTTCATTTTTTTTTAAAGTTAAATTTGATGTGAGGAATATCGCTGCAGCAGGAAAAAGTTAAAATCAGTCTGAAATGGCAGTCTGTCAGCACGTAATGTTCGGTGTGCTTTAGCTACTTGCTTCATAAGACACCGGCATCTATCTGAGATGGGACAACACTTGGGTTTTGTTTCCTTTTAGTTTGCTCCTAAAGCATAAATATGGAATAAGGGGTCAATTACAGTAGCTTTCCTTTAACAGGAATCCTGTTCTAATAAAATAGTTGTGTCACCCGTCATTATTTTCCCAAATGCAAAGAGTGTTCGTGTCAGTGCTCCTTGACTGTCATTTGTTGTATGGTACACAGGCTGGCAATATGACAGTTGAACAAGCAGGTCCTGCAAGAGGCTCAGCAACATCTCCTTCTAGTTCTGTCCAAGTCCCTTTCTCAGGACTATAGCAAATAGTAGAAGATTTGTAGGCTCCCTGTAGTAGAACAAAAAGTTGTATTAAATGTGGCTTTGGTAAAACCCAATTCACACATCAGCTTTAGAGACGTTCGAAAGTGACCCATGGTTTTGAGGTCTCCTTTAGGAGCCTTTCAAGGAGTTTGGTTTTCATATGGGCTGAGCACCCAGACTCTGCAAATCAGGCTCTTTACAAGTGCCTTATAAGCAGAGCCTTATAAGCACAGAGTCCAGTCAACCACTTTTGCCAAATATGGTCTTATTTTTACATTAATCCCTATCAGTGAATACAGTCTGATCCTAGCTCATCTAAACAGAAGAGCACAAAGGTGAAAAAACCTCCATGTTCTCCACAAGCTGAGAAACAAACCAAAAACCTGCCCCTGTAGCTACTTCATCCCTCGTGTCCTCCCCACCCCATCTGAGTAATACACAAGACTGGCCACAAGAACTCGGAAGGAATGGAAGGGTCACTGCAGAAAGCAGGTACACACCATACTCCAGCTGTAGCCTCCTACAAGGTAAATACTGTCATCAAGGACTGCACAGCCAGGGCCACTGCGGCCCTCCAGTATAGGAGTCTGGAGGATATTCCACTGGTCACCTTTTGGATCATAGCATTCCACAAGCATTACGTCGAGATGGGAGAAACCTGGATGAAGGCATTGAGAAAAGAGAACATGAAGTGCTAATGTGAGTTTGAACATGTAGGAAAGGACTGTCCTGGCAGTCTTTCTCAAAGGTCAGCAGATCTATCTACTCAAGAGTCAACAGATTAAATCTTGCTCAGAAATCAATGTCTAATTAGTCAAGGCAGATCTTAAGACAACTGATGCCACTTGGTTGCAGAGGGATAGGTGCCTAGCACAATGGACGTGATGTTCAAAACCAGTTTCAATTTTCAAGCTGCTTTAAGGTGCACCCGAAGCACACAGCTGTGATGTGACAGTCTTTAGGGTGACAGAGGCTGAGCCTGAAAAAGGCTCCCTGCGACTGCTGCTTTGTAACCACCACAGGGCAGATGGATCTCAGCTCAGGACTCTCAAGCTCTATCAGTTAAGTGAGATGAACACAGACACAGAACCCACGAGTCCTGGTTCCTGCTCCAGTATTAAGGCATTTCCTATCAAATTACCTTCTTTACCAGAGCGCTGTAGTAAAATTATGGTTTTCTTAACATGCTGAGATGCTTTACTTGACACTACTGTCTTCTCCACCAACGTATGACAGGAAAGAGACTTCCTGGAAAAGGGCATTTGGATACTAGTACTTCAGAGTGATGCTGCTTGGAAGAGTATTATTTACATCAGGAATGAACAGCTATGAAGGCAAAATTGTTCGCTGCTGTACAGTTTTCAAGGGGCCATAGGAAGGCCACCACAGTGCGCCCGCCCACAATCTGTCAAGAGCTCCGTAACAAGCCGCAGTAGGCACACGATGAGCTGTGGCTGTGCTGCCCACTCGGGTACACATCTGGCTTCACAAAGGAGGGCTTTGCCACAGAGCTCTGCTGTTCCCTGCTGAGGGAGAATTTGTAGCGGTTCATCTGCACTTCCATCCCCTTCCTCCTCCCTTTCCTTGCACTTTGTCCTTTTGTTTCACCGTACAGAAGAAATCAGGTTTCCCAAAAGCCCTTCTACCAGAGAGCCGTGGCTTTTCAGGAGCCTGGACATGAAAAGCCTCTCACAACAGCAAGCAATTCATACATAACACAGGCACCTAGGGCAGCAGTTGCAGAAGCAAAAATGTCATGTTTATTAGAAGTTCCTTCTGTCCCAGAGGATGGTAGGTGATACTGGGTGAAAAAATAGAAGGAGAAGGCAGGATGGAAGCAATTCAAGCCTATGCCAACCTAAGCATGTGCTTTAACTATAGGAAAGCTGTGGTATCTTAACTTTTCCTTTCATAGGAGAAAAAGCCAACACTGTGGAGCTCTGCAACCTCTACAAAACAAGCAGGTGCACATGTGCAGGCAGCTTGTACCCCCTTCATGCTGTAGGGTCCTGTCCAAGAACACCCATTGCAAATGGGGGGTGGGGAGCAGAGGCACAGCAGCCCTGCACCTAGCTGCAGGAGATTATGCACCAGTAGTACTATTTACCAGGGAAAATTCACATCTGAGACTTTGTCCCCTGAGCGCTCCACAGACACTCAGATCTTCCACAGCACCATGTGAATTCAGAGTCTCATGGGGGACTCACGTGCTGGAGTCATCCAGGCACATGGCCTGGTGCTACTGGCAGTTAGCATCACTTTTCCTTTTGCATTATGATTTTCTCTTTTGTTGTTTTGAGGCTTTTTTTCTTTTTTTTAAGCAAGAAAGCAGAAGAAAAAAATGTGAATATAAACTGTCAAATGTTGTCACAGGACAAAGGAGCTTGAGCTGTGCTTTTTGTCTAAGTGGCTGGATTAAGCTGAATCTCTTCAGCAGTAATAGCAATGGCATGGAGGTATTAAGACAAAAATACCAGATGCCTAAGCAATAGTTATTTTAATATGAGACCTCTTCAAAACATGAAAACAAGAGACCTCTAAAAAGAGTTATAATTAACAAGCTACATTTAATACTAAAAAGGGTTCTAAAGAGCCTAGTCCTAATACTTAATGGCTGGGTTTTGATTTTTTTTTTCTTTTCATTAAATCAGGAGCTTTTTTTTTTTTTTTCTGTT